>BTHU01000023.1:120972659-121035659 GCA_036184795.1 Tokudaia tokunoshimensis
GAAGTAGTATGGCTATTGGACGATTTATAACAAAGATTTTCCTGGGGAGACACACCACACTTGTCTCCTCACCTCAAACAGGGAGCCCATGACAGACTAAGGTGGGGTCACCACCATTGTCCAACATATATGTCTATTCACTCCAAAGAGAACCCATGACATACTATAGTATAGATATCACTGAGGTCCAACTTGGTGGACCAATGAGTTTTACTGTGGTTACTTACAGGAATATGGGTGAGAGGTTACTTACAGGAGCAGAACTGACTCACCGGCAGCTGCATCATCAAAGCCCGCCCCAGAGTGGGTGAGAGCTCACAAGCTGGCGACCCGGAGCCCACTGCACAGCCTGCAGGCAGCTCAACAGGTTGGAGAGATCTTTTCCACGTCCATCAGTGGGTCTAAACCTCTTCCAGGCAAGGCAGCTCCATTGCTGCTGGTTTCCACTTCTTTCAGGCAACTAGTCTCATCTCCAAGGAGACTCCTCTTCTGTAGCTCAGCTTTAGGCATGAGAGGGACTCTCAGCTTTTATTCAGTACTCTGGCAGGGAGGAGCCTAGTGAATGTTGTCAGTTTGGGGGTCTCCTTGAACCTCTTTGGAGTTGTTTACCTTCCTGCTTAAGGAGCTTCCTGAAGCTCTTTTGAGTTGTTAAACTGCTTCCTGCAGGGTGGAATGTTTCAATCCTCTGAGGAAACTGTTATACAACAGTATATTAAGGGCTTTTGGAGTTAGGTTAGTAATAATTTCAACTGTTCTTGTACAGTTAATAATAATTTTATATATCACAACATAATATTATAATAATAATCATCATTTCAACTGTGCCTTACCCTGATAACATGGCTTCACATATATATACATGGGCGTATATTAGCCTCAGGACCCATCCTCTGTCCAGGTAGCTGGGCCATAATAATGGATTTTACACTCAGATGGCCATTCATTGTATTTCTAGTTGCCAATTTGTAGGGCACACCGTTTATTTGAGACTCCCAGTACTTAAGATTTCCAAATGCTTCCCTCTGGTAAGTGGGGACAAGAAGAAAGCTGTACGGATAGACCCTAGCACACACAATCATGATGAGTTGGGAGGAAGTATAATGTGGGCTGTGCCCCCACATATCCAATATAGTCCACCGAGGGTATGGTACCTGATATCTGCATTGACGGTGTTTCAGGCCTGTCAGAGAAACTGGACAAGGGATACATGTTTTGTTCAAAGTGGCTTGGGGATCTACACCATTGGATTTCCTCAGTGACTGCATTATAGGATTTTTTGGCCCAGGCATATTTGGTTTCCAACAGAAGTGTTAATGCTCACTTCCACTACATAAGCAGTTTTCCTCAACAACTGAAGTTTTATTTTGGCTTTGGTTTTGGACAGTGTCTCATTATGTAGCTCTCAGTGACCTGGAACTCACTGTGTAGACTAGGCTGGCCTCAAACTCACAGAGGCTTCTGCCTCTAGGTTGCTAGGTTTAAAGGCATGTGCTACTACCGCACCCAGTCCCAAGAATTGAAGTTTCAGGGAGTCAAACCTTCTTAACAGGACTGGGGCACCTTGTCCCATACTAAGGATTGCAGGAATCCAGTTGTTTTAGTTTCTGAGATATAGCATCTATCAGGACCAAGCACAGATGTCTTGCTATGGCACAGATAAGAAGTGGGTTACTTTTTATTTCCTCATAAAAAGAATGGAAGGCCTGAATGTGGCTTTATGCATGATTGAAAATCTCTTGAAATAGAACACAGTATCTGTGTTCATGCCCATTCCAATCTGCCAGCCAGTTTTCCATCAGGAGTTTCTTAAGTTAGGGATACTGAAATTTGAAGGTTACCAGGTCCCTAGTCGACAGTCTGATGCAGCAGGCTCCTTTTGAAGGAACACCATTTGGCACTTTTCCTGACAGGTGGCTCATAAAATGTGTCACCGGTAGGAACAGTAAAAATGGGCTTTAGGGGTGCATGTGGTCTGAGTTGAAGGACGTTCACACGTGTAATTATCATTTAGCCTGTATCCCCACTCCCAGAGTCCTGCCAATGGCTCAATGAAGTTGATCAGCCATAAACTATGCTTGCACACACATATAAAAGTATTGACACTGGTTGTCCTAGGTTAGGGAGTAGTATCTTTTGGATCATTTGTCCCTTGTGCATAGAAGGTAAAGAAATGCTAATAGAAACGTTCACAACGTGTCCAGCTAGCTGCCTATTTACTCCTCATAAGGTACCAGTGACAGAAATAGTTCTACCTAAGTACTCACTCACTTGTGAACCAGTGAGGTGGGTTTTTTTGTTTTTTGGTTTTTTTTTTTGTTTTTGGGAGGGGGGTTGTTCTTTACAGGAACATGGCTGACTCCAAATGCAGCTGCATCACAGAGAAGCCACCCCAGTGTGAGTGCTAACTCACATGACCCTTGCCCCCAGGAGCTCCCTTACCAACCAGCAGGCAGATATGCCAAAGAGATAATCTATTCACCCAAGCAATTGTTTGCCTCTTTCCCAGCCTTTTGTAGGGCCCCAGCAAACCTTGCAGCAGCTTTCTGAGCTTCCTAAAACTTAGAAGTTTTATTTAGTTCTGAGTTGTAGGATCCCCCATCCTCCCTATAGGAAGGAACGTGTGAGAATCTTTGGTTTCTTTAAAAACCCAGGAATGCTATCTGAGTATGTTTTGTTGTTGTTGTTGTTGTTTTTCTTTGTTTTAATCCCAGGTGTGGGATATGGCGCTGCATCCGAATGTCCCAGCTGCAGAGAGTTTGTGTTTGAAATTCTAGGGACTCTGGAGAGGATATAAATTTGAGAGCCCCTGGGAGGACCTGTGGCAGCCCTCCTGCTGCCCCTGCTTTTGTTCTTGCTGGATTAAATGAACAATGCTCTGGCCATTGAAGCAAAGCTTGTGGATTTATGTGTGTCAAAGGGCAAAGATACGTTGTTGCAAGGAGAAAAACAAGTCTGTAGTTCAGGACATAAAGTAGGGCGTTATTTCTATTTAAAAAATGGTAGGATGATTAATGTTAATTAGAAAATAATTGGATCAGGGCTAGGGGGTTAGCTAACTGGGCAAAGTGCCTCCTGCACAAACATGAGGCCTGAGCTCAGATGCCCAGCACTCACAGTAAATGCTAAGTGTGCCTACCAGGGCTTGTCTGTAACCCAGACCTGGAAGAGTAGAGAGAGACAGATGCCAGGGCTCGCTGAAGTACCAGTGTAGCTGAAATAGCGGGCTCCAGGTTCAATGAGAAACACTATCTCTAAATAAGATGGACAGCAGTGGAGGAAGACACTTGACAGCTTATTTGGAATGATTAGTTGTTCATTTAAGTAATTTTAGAAAAACGGTATGATTCATTCAAAAGAAATATTTAAATACTGAATATTTGGTGAAAACAAATATTTCACTTCTTTCTATGTATAAATGAATATTTTAAATGATGAGGAATAACAGCTTAAGAAGGAATCTAAAACAATCAAACTTCTATGTATTTGCTGAACATCAAAATAGAAGGCATTCTTGATCACTGTGTTTGAAGACACATGTGAAGTATTCTTAATCACTAAGTAAGGGTAGGTGCCATTTACCTGAAGGCCAAGCCCAATGAAATGACGTTTTGAAGTACAAAAATCCATGTCTCAAACTAATATTTAAAGATTTTGTCATTTGCATTTGATGTGTTAGTGTTACGAAATGTGGCAAGGGAGTACCTTTGGCACATGCCAAAGTGTGCCCCTGAGAAATTACACCATGCAACAGACCTGGTGTAAAAGGGATTCATTGGAGGAGGAGGGGAGTGAAGAACTGGGGAAGGGGTAGAGGTACACTGGCAGACAGACAGAAGCAAAGCAATGAGGGCAGAAAAAAGTGGGGCAGAGAACAGATAGAGAAGGGAACAAAGAGAGAGAGAGAGAGAGAGAGAGAGAGAGAGAGAGAGAGAGAGAGAGAGAGAGAGAGAGACAGAGAGAGAGACAGAGAGAGAGACAGAGAGAGAGACAGAGAGACACAGAGACACAGAGAACAATGGGAACAGAGAGGGGGGGCTGGGCCTGGAGCACAGAGAAGGGGTCAATCAGTCCTTTTCTCCTGCCTCACATACCTGTCTCACCTGTCAGTAGTAGCTAGGGAGTGCTGGCCAGCAGAATAGCCTGTTATGCTCACAGTTCCCAGTTTAGTTTGTTTCAAGAAACAAATATACTTTTTGTTCAATGAATTTTATAAGTCAGCAGGAAATATTTTCATTTCTCAGAGCTGAAGGTGTTAATTTTATAGTGTTTATAGGAGATTTTGTGGGACTGTTTTCTTAAGAACAATGTAAGTCAGTTATGTTGGCACATACCTGTAGGAGCGCCTACATAGAAGGCTGAGATCATCTTGAACCTAAACATGCTAGACATTCCTAGACAACACACAACATGAGAGCCTAACTTAAAAATCAAATCAACTCAAATCAAACCAATGTACCTTCTATATTTGTACCTCTTACCTTTGAGAACTGATAAGATAATGAATCCAAAATATAAATTTTGATCATCTTTATGAATAAAAAATGATTAGAAATGTTAAGAAGGTAACAAAAAAAAATGACTACAGGGAAGGAAGGGAGGGACCTGGGTGAGAAAGGGAACAGGGAGGGGAGAGGAGAACCTGATCTGACATTGGGGGAGGGAAAAGGACTGAAGCACTGAGGGCCAGCAGAAAGAATGGAAACAGGCAACCTCAGGAGATAGGAGGTGGGGGGACCCTCCAGAATGCACCAGAGACCTGGGAGGTGAGAGACTCACAGGACTCAAAGAGAGGGACCTTAGATGAAATGCCTGACAGTAGGGAGAGGGAACTTTTTTTTTTTTTTTGGTTTTTCGAGACGGGGTTTCTCTGTGTAGCCCTGGCTGTCCTGGAACTCATTTTGTAGACCAGGCTGGCCTCGAACTCAGAAATCTGCCTCTGCCTCCCAAGTGCTGGGATTAAAGGTGTGCGCCACCACTGCCCAGCTGAGAGGGAACAAATGGAGAAAAGCCTGAGGAAAAGGAGGTCCAGTGACAGGCTCAAATTGGGATCCAGCTCAAGGAGACAAGGTCTGACACTATTACTAAGGTTATGGTGTGCTCATGAAAAGGGGCCTGTCATGACTGCCCTCCCAACAAGCAGCTGAGTCAGATGCATATATTTACATATGGCCAATGGACAGAAGCTGGGGACCCCTGTGGATGAATTAAGGAAAAGCTGGTAGAAGCTGAGGAGGGTGGCCTTATAGGAAGACCAGCAGACTCAACTAACCTGCTTCCCCAGGATCTCTCAGACACTGAGTCACCAACCAGGCAGCATACACCAGTTGATACAAGGCCCCCAACACATACATAGCAGAGGACTGCCGGGTCTGGACTCAAGTCAGAGAAGATGCACCTAACCCTCCAAAGACTTGAGGCCCCAGGGAGTAGGGAGTTCTGGTGGGGTAGGGGTGGGATGGCGGAGATTTCCTCTTGAGACAGGGGGTGGGGAGGTGGAGGGATGGGAGGATTGGGGGAGGAGATATGGGATGTAGAACAGTCAACAAGTGAGCCAGGAAGGGGATAAAGTCTGGACTATAAAACAAAAGTAAAGAATAAATTTTTTTAAAAATCACTACATTAGTGTGTGGGCGTTTGGTACAAAGGACTATTTGCCACTCACGTACTCATTTAGATTTTATTTGGAAGTTAATATAAAGAGGTTGTACAAATGTATCAGCAAGTGGAAATATGCATGCTTTCATTAGTCTGAAGTATGGAAAGTAGAAGAGTACTTCAGAGTATGCTTCATGATGTTTCTTTTAAACATAGACATTTCTTTTCTCAGGTCACCATCTACATCAAGAAGCATATCATAGTTGTTGGTATCCAAGGTCATCAATTCCTAAAACAGAAAAGTACTTCTTACTAAACAAACTCCCAAGGATACAAAGATGAAACATTCTGTGGAAATGATATAAAGACGTGCTATGTTTAGTTGAGCAGAATAATTACAGTGTTAATAAACTACGAGGTACATCTGAGGTCAAATTCCCAATTTATCATTTCATGTCTTGAGTAATTCCTACAAAGCCATTAGGATTCTAGAGATATAACAGTCACTTCAGTCAGAAATAATTCAAAATAGTAAGTAGTTAAAACTTTATGATTCCTAAAACATATTTAGTTTCCTAAGGACATTTTTTGGACTATGTGCAACATACCTTCATGGACTTCTCATGCATTTCTCGAATTGCTTTCAGGGCCGGGTTCTCACTACTTTTTGACAGTTTAAATGCTTTTTGTTGTTTTTGATAATTGCTCTATAAATATAAAAGGAAAGCATTACTATAACAATTCTGTTTATTTTGCCTTTATTGTTGTGCAGCATGAATGCTAGGCTAACAATCAAACATCCGCTTAAGGTATCTCCAATCCCAAAATGTTTCAGCAAGCAAAAATAATTCCATGTGAAACTTAAAAGGAATAGTTTTCCAACTGATTTAACATGTTAACAACTATTATGACTAAATACACTTAACTTATATTTTTACAGTAACATGAAATACAATTATCCTACCAAGTGTGGGGTAGGAAAACAATTTTTTTTATGTGAAAGTATTTGCCATGCTGCACAGACTGACCTTAGCCTCCCAAGAACTTAAGTTTATAGGCATGTACCATGCAAACATGTACTTGGTAAAATCCTAAGCCTGGAAAGCTTAACTGTAACTGGTGTTAATGCTTTTACCATATGATGGCCCTGTTTTACGAAATTGCATAAACAATCCCAGGAGATGGTTCGCTACCTCATCACTGTATCTACCACCCACCTAAGTTGTATATGCCATATCCTCTACTTTTTCTTCCTTTCTTAAGGATGCCTTACACTTGTTCTTTACTAAGTCCAACTTCTTCACTTGTCTCAATTATTGTCAAGAATTTCAGCAATTATAACTGTTATTTTAAGTTTGTGACTCCAGCTGGGCTGTCAGTGTAATACCTATAAAACTAACTTTTATAAAGTTTGAGTTAGAATGATTACAAGATCATAAATAGCCTTGATCACTTAAAGATACCCTGCCTCAAAATGAAGTGTAAAAACATGTCTGGGGACAGAGTTTAGTAGTAGATTGGTTTTCTCTAAGTTCCAATCTCAAGTAACACAGGGAAGTTATAAATACATTTATCTCTGTTTTCTTTATGTTGGCACACAACCATGGCAATTTGCATTTTTAAAAAATTAAAATAAGCCATTTGCACCTTTTCTCCTTGGGCTGCTACATTCCTATTTTGTAGTTTATTCACTGTGTTAAGTTTTGTACTCCATGTTTCCACTCAAAGCATCCTGATTAAGTACAGTTACCTCCACATTGCCAAGTTTACCTTTAAAAAACGTGCGTGTGCATACATATAGAGACCGAGGACTAATATTGTGTGTCTTCCTTGGTTGCACCCCACTGTTTTGGAGACAGGATCTCACGGAACCTAGAGCTCATCCATTAAGCTAGACCTAGTGGCTAGGAAGCTTTGGGAATCTGATCTCTGAATCAAATCTGTGTTTGGTGGTTCCAAAATGCTCACCACCACACCAACATTTTTTGTTGTGGTGGTTTGTTGTTTTGTTTGTTGTTATTGTTGTTGTTGTTGGTTGTGGTGGTGGTGGTGGTGGTGCGTGCGTGCGCGCGCACGCATATGCAGGGAATACAAGCTCATGTCTCCATGACTGTACAGGAGAAAGATTACCAATTAAACCATCTCCCAGTCCTGCAAATCTATCTTATTTGACCCATTAGCAGCATATGACAGTTAGTGGTCTTTTCTTCCTTCACTCTTGGTCGTTTATTTTCTACCAATTGTTCTCTTCCTTGCTGGTTCCCTCTCACCCCACCCCATGCAGAGTTACAAATATTGAAGTACTCTTGTGGTCTATCCTTAGACTTGTCACTTACACTGATGATCACTCCCCCTTGCAATTTCATCCAGATTTCAAGGTTTAAAAATGGCCTTCAATTGAAGTATTTATTTATTCTGTATCTTTAGCCCCTATCTCTCTCCTGAACTGACTCATAATGGTAGCTTCCTCAATACCTTCCATGCAGGAATGGTTCTCCTGTTCATTTCAAATTGAATACTTCCCAAACTACTAACCAATCAAATAAAAAATTAGTTAATATGATCATCATCTCAGATCTTACTTGGAAACCATGTGGTTGACTACAGTGATTGGTACAGTAATGGAGAGATGATCTAAAATAGTTTGGTGATATTCCTCCACAGGAATATCCTGCCAGGGCTGTTGAAAAAGATTGTTTTCATCCACTGTTGTTACTAAATTTGTATTAAATTTAGGATTGTAAGAACTGATTTAGCAGTTTCAGTGAGTTTTCTAATATTAACAACAGAGTCCAGATGACACTAGTAAGTAACTTTTCCCTCTCCTTTCAACCGTACCTGAGGCTGACCTACTGTGATTCGTTTCATAGAAACTGGTAATCCTCTCTTCATCTTTCAGCAAATGTCTGCCTCTTGAAAATTTAGGATCTGGTCTAATATAAAATGCCTAGTGGTTTTCATTGATATAGTGTGTGATCATGCATCTCTGGTTTATAACTCAGTAGGACTAGAACAGAGCCAAGGATGGATAATGAAACTTAGTTTAGTTTCATTCGCCCAACACACTAGTCTTGTCTCCATTCCTAGTTGATACTCAGTTATGCAAGGTTATTATAAAGTTAGTTATGATACCAACAGCTGATTTTGCTTGTTCTTCATTGAATTTCTGTACATTCATATCAAAGTTCTGAAATGTAGATATATACTGCTTATAAAATTTGCTATTGATCTTCTTCCTGTAAAGTAAAAAAATAAAAGCAGTCACATTTCATACCAAGATGAAAAGAACACTCAAAACAAATTAAATCGACCATTTCATACTATAAAAAGAAAAATAGCAACATAAAATTACCTAATGAGAAATCATTTTAGATTTTTCCCTAACAAATTATCAGGAGAGTCTTCTTTCATGTTTTATCTTTTCAAAGTTAAAGAAGTTTTAACATATATATCAATTTCTCAGAAAATTATTTGTATTTCCAAGTAGTTTTTCCATTATTTTCTACCAAATATAGGGTCTGATTTATTTTCCTATATTGGCTCAGTTAAGACAGTGCAAAACTTAAGTCAGTTAAAATGTAGAAATTGTCTGCATATATAATTGAGCCTTTTCCATATTGTTAAACATAATAAACCATAAATTACAGATCTAAGACCTTTTGCAAGACTTCTGTATTTCCACAATGAATGCAAATCAAATTTTAAAATCTCGTTAAAAGTTATTTAAAAGACAAAATAAAATTTTCACAGACTTCTAAGAATTATATCTAGTTTCCTCGAAGGTATGAAGTTAATGGGGTTAATTGCTTAGACAAAATTAAAGCCACACATTTACTAAAGGCTCAGACATGACTGTCTTTTTAAACTTCAGCCACATATAATTTTTAAAATGATACAAATGTGAACCTATAAAATTAATAACTCTACCTTTCCTGTTTGTTCATTTTCCAAACTTGTTCTAATTTTTCATTACTGCCTTTGAAAGAATCTTTGACATAAGTTTCCATGTGTTTTCTCTTTACGTGAAGAGTCTTGTTAATGTCACCTATATCAAAAATAAAGTGTCATGTAGTTGATTCCATGTATTCAATTAAGTATAAATATAGATAAAATTCATTCAATAATGCCAAGAAAACGCAAAATTAAATTGAAAGATATCACCAACATGGTATACTAAATGCTTCATACTTTAGAATACTTAGGGTTTTGTATTTTCAGATGAAGGATGTTCAATCAGTAAAATCTACAGAAATGTTCCAAAACACAGAAAATTCCACTCTCATGTATTTTGGATAAGAAATATCTAATCTTATTCCAATTTTAATTTCCATAAGGAAAATAATTTTAAACTTCAAGAATAGTTTTCAAAAGAACAAATATACAAAACAAAGGATCAAGGGTGGGCTTTAATTTCTTCAGGGGAAGCACTTTAATAAAGGCTAATTTTTTTCTAAATCTATAAAAGATGATGCAACTGAAAGGACACACTTGGCTGTGTAATTGTTAGAACTCGTTCTTTAAAATATTCTATTTAAAATAACAGGGCAGCCGGGCATGTTGGCTCACACTTTTAATCCTAGTACACTGGAGGCAGAGGCAGACAGATCTTTGTGAGTTCCAGGTTATTCTGGTCTACATAGTGAGTTCCAGGACAGCTAGAACTACATAATGAGACCCTATCCCAAAAAAGTTCAACCCCTCCAAAAAAAAAAAAAAATACACACACACACATACACAAGAGGGCAGCTGGAAAAAGGGATCAGTAGTTAAGAGTAGCTCCTCTTTCATAAGATCTGGATTTGATTTCTAGCTCCTACATGAGGTTCACAACCCCATCTCCAATTCCAGTTCCAGGGGATGTGATGCCCTGTTCTAAATTCTGCAGGCACCAGGTACATATGTATATGGCTCACAGAGATACCTATAGGCAAAACACCTGTATACATAAAAATAGATAAAAATGTTACATTTCTATATTTAAAACAAGAATCCCCAAGTTTATTTAAATCTAATAAAATTATTTCTAGAGAGTATAGTCAATTATACTTCAGAACATCTTTTACAAAAATAAATGTAGATAGTTTACATAAATATCAATGCCATTAACTGAAGAACATTTTTGTAGGACATTTTCATCAGTAACTACTGCAGTTCATAAAAATTTTAATGTTTCAGAAAATGTTTAGTACCTTTCTTGCAAATAGAGTTAGCTTTCAGGAATTAGGATGAAGCTATATTATGGAGCACATATTTAGTACTTTCAACATATATAGTACTATATAAAACAGATTATGAAATGATTACTCTGCCTCTTCCAAATAAAGCAAATTCTTCAATTATCAAACAGATTTGATAAAATGGGTAACCATAAAAAAGCCAAATATTAATGTTTTAAATAAAACATTGTTCCAGGGGGTAGAGATATGGCTCAGCAGTTAAGGACACTTGCTGCTCTTTGCAAAGGACCCAGGTTTGGTGTCTAGCACTCACGTGGTGGCTCACAACTATCTGTGACTCCAGTTCCAAGGAATCTGACATAGTCGTCTGACATCTATGGGCAGCAGGCAGATATGTGGTGTACATACATACGTGTAAACAAAACACTAATACACATAAATAAGTCTAAAAATTTGATATTAAGAGCATTGTTTCCTAAACCATGTAAGATGTTTTGGATCTATGATCCTAGTCTAGGAAGCTTAAGCAGGAGATTTCCAGTGTAAAGGTCAACATAGGTTACATAGGAAAATTCAGGCCGGTCTGAACTATATAGTAAGGCAATATTTCAAAGACAAAGTATTGTCTTCTAAGAAAGTTCATATATCAGTCAATTACATATAATTTAAAACAGATTCTTTGGGATTTGAGTATCATTCTCTCACTGGTTAGTAAAGTTGTCTTTCACTTTCAGTTACATAATTAATTTTATAAAAAAGCAATGACGGGATTGGAGAGATGATTCAGCAGTTAAGAGCACTGGTTCTCTTCCAGAGAACTGACATTGGATTTCCAGCAACCACAAGGTGGCTCACGACCTATAACTCCAGTTCCAGGAGATTCAATGCTTTCATCTGGCCTCCTCAAATACCAGACACACAAGTTGTGCACAGACACACATGCAGGCAAAACAATCATACCCATAAAATATTTTTTTTAAAAAAAATAAGAGTTACATTAAAGAATTCTGTTTTACACAGTCTCACATAAAGAAAGAAACACAGAGGATTCCTAGAAAAGAGATTGACTTAATAACTGTTAATAAAATTAACACTGGGTCAATGAAAAACTGTTGTATTACAGAATTTTGTACACATATCACTTAGCTTTGAATACATGGAACTGTAAAAATGTTTATATCTATTTTTCTTCTAAAAATCCCTTCAAAGCAGCTAGGAAGATGCCTCATTAGGTACGAAGGTTTACTGTGAAAGGAGGAGGTTCAAGTTTGAATCTAGCACCTATATACAAAACCAACCATGGATGCTAGCTCCAATAATGGCAACACTGTGGTAGGCAGAGTGAGAATTACTAGGACTTGCTGGCTGCATGTCTGGCTGCATATTTATTCAAAGAGTCTGTCTCAAGGGAACAAGGTGGAAAGTAATAGAGCAACAACACCCAACATCCTCCTCTGGCCTCCACATGTGTATATATGAACTACAGACATAAACATAAAATAATAAAAATTAAGTTTCACTAATGCCATACCAGTACAAAAAGCACCATTTTCACTTTCTGTACCACAGGAAAAAATAAGACCACGATGCTAAATCAAAAATATTTACAAGGAGCCTGCGTCCTGAGCAGACCTTGGGTGCTGGCTCTGCACCCAGTCCCTCAACACCCAGAGGAAGCTCAACTCCCAGGTGCTCTAACATGCCCAGGATCATAGGAGAGGCCACAAGATTGGCCCCAACACCTGGAGTAACTGAGTTCCCAAGGATCCAAGGATGCAGGAAATCCCAACCTCCAGTGGCACAGATTCCTTCTGGTTTGAACCTGCACCTGGAGCAAACCTGGTGTGCAGCACCCACTCTTAAAACAGCAAGAGCGAGCCTGACTCCCAGGTGCTCTGAAATGCCCAGGATCAGAGGATCACAGAAGAAGCTCAACTCCCAGGAGACCAGACACACCCAGGAACACTAGAGCTCTGACACACTCAAGATCACAGTTGAGGCCACAACATCTTTCCCAACATCCAGCATTAACTGGGACCCCCACAGGAACCAGGGAAACACAAATCCCCACCCAGTCAGAGGAACAGGTTCCTTCCAGCTGGCACCAGTGCCCAGAGCAAACCCAGGGCTCTAGCTCCACACCCACCCTTGCAACATCCAGAGAAAGCTTGATTCCCAGGGGCTCTCAAACCACAGGATCTCAGGAGCTTGGTTACATCAGGATTTCAGAATCAAAGAGGCAGCTTGACTTCTAGGAGCTCTGACACACTCAGGATCTCAGGATAACAGGACCCCAGAATCACAGGATTACAGAGACAGCTGGACTCTGTCTGAGGAGTTCTGACACAACCAGAATCACAGAAGGGACAGGCTCCAGTCAGCTACAGGATACAGCAAGGGCAGGTAGAATAGAGATAATCAGGTGGTGGGAGGCAAGCACAAGAACATAAGCAACAGAAGCCAAGGTTACTTGGCATCATCAGAACCCAATTTTTTCACCATAGCAAGTCCTGGGTACACCATCACACCGGAAAAACAAGATTAAGATCTAAACTAACTTCTCATGATGATGATGGAGGGCTTTAAGAAGGACATAAAATAATTCCCTAAAAGAAATACAGGAGAACACAGTTAAACAGGTAGAAACCCTGAAAGAGGAAACACAAAAATCCCTTAAAGAATTACAGGAAAACACAATTAAACAGGTGAAGGAATTGAACAAAACCATCCAGGATCTAAAAACAGAAAAAGAAACAATAAAGAAATCACAAAGGGAGACAACCCTGGAGATAGAAAACCTAGGAAAGACATCAGGAGTCATAGATGCACGCATCATCAACAGAATACAAGAGATAGAAGAGAGAATCTCAGGTGCAGAAGATACCATAGAAAACATTGACACAAAAGTCAAAGAAAATGCAAAATGCAAAAAGCTCCTGAGCCAAAACATCCAGGAAATCCAGGACACAACGAGAAGACCAAATCTAAGGATTATAGGTATAGAAGAGAGCGACGATTTCCCACTTAAAGGGCCAGTAAATATCTTCAACAAAATTATAGAAGAAAACTTCCCTAACCTAAAGAAAGAGATGCCCATGAACATACAAGAAGCCTACAGAACTCCAAACAGCCTGAACCAGACCAGAAAGACCTCCCGGCACATTATAATCAAAACACCAAATGCAATAAACAAAGAAAGAATATGAAAAGCAGTAAGGGAAAAAGGTCAAGTAACCTATAAAGGCAGGCCTATCAGAATTACACCAGACTTCTCACCTGAGACGATGAAAGCTAGAAGATCCTGGGCAGATCTCATACAGACCCTAAGAGAACACAAATGCCAGTCCAGACTACTATACCCAACAAAACTCTCAACTGCCATAGAAGAAACCAAGATATTCCATGAAAAAAACATATTTACACAATATCTGTCCACAAATCCAGCCCTAGAAAGGATAAAAATGGAAAACACCAATACAAGGAGGGAAACTACACCCTAGAAAAAGCAAGAAAGTAATCTTCTTTCAACAAACCCAAAAGGAGATAGTCACACAAACATAATTCCAACTCTGACAACAAAAATAGCAGGAAGCAACAATCACTATTCCTTAATATCTTATAACATCAATGGACTCAATTCCCCAATAAAAAGGCATGGACTACCAGACAGGATACGTGAATAGAACCCAGCATTTTGGTGCATTCAGGAAACATATCTCGGTGACAAAGTAGACAGTACCTGAGAATAAAAGGCTGGAAAACAATTTTCCAAGCAAATGGGCCCAAGAAACGAGCTGGAGTAGCCATTCTAATATCAAACAAAATTGGCTTTCAACCAAAGGTTATTAAAAAAGATAATGAAGGACCCTTCATCCTCATCAAAGGAAAAATCTACCAAAATGAACTCTCAAATCGGAACATCTGTGCTCCAAATGTAAGGGTACCCACATTCATAAAAGAAACTTTTCTAAAACTCAAAGCACACATCGCAACTCACTAAATAATAGTGGGAGACTTCAACACCCCACTCTCATCTATGGACAGATTATGGAAGCAGAAACTCTACAGAGGCACAATGAAACTAACAGAAGTTATGAACCGGTTGGATTTAACAGATATCTAAAGAATATTTCATTCTAAAACAAAAGAATATACCTTCTTCTCAACGCCTCATGGTACCTTTTCCAAAATTGACCATATAATCAGTCATAAAACAGGCCTCAACAAATACAAGAAGACTGAAATAATCCTATGCATCCTATCAGATCACCACAGACTAATGCTGGTCTTCAATAATAACAAAAATAACAGAAAGCCCACATACACATGGAAGCTGAGCAATGCTCTACTCAATGATGACTTCCTCAAGGAAGAAATTAAATAATTTTTAGAGTTAATGAAAATGAAGGTACAACATACCAAAACTTATGGAACACAATGAAAGCAGTGCTAAGAGGAAAACCCTTAGCTCCAAGTGCCTCCAAAAAGAAACTGGAGAGAGCATACACTAGCAGCTTAACAGCACACCTGAAAGCTCTAGAACAAAAAGAAGCAAATACACCCAAGAGGAGTAGTTGGCAGGAAATAATCAAACTCAGGGGTGAAATCAACCAAGTAGAAACAAAAAGAATTATACAAAGAATAAACAAAACCAGGAGCTAGTTCTTTGAGAAAATCAACAAGATAGATAAACCCTTAGCCAGACTAACCAGAGGGCATAGAGACAGTACCCAAATTAATAAAATCAGAAATGAAAAGGGAGACATAGCAACAGAAACTGTGGAAATTCAAAAGATCATCAGACCCTACTACAAAAGCCTATACTCAACAAAAGTGAAAAATCTGGATGAAATGGACAATTTTCTTGACAGATACCATGTGCCAAAGTTAAATCAGGATCAGATAGACTATATAAACAGTCCCATAACTCCTAAAGAAATAGAAGCAGTCACTCATAGTCTCCCAAACAAAAGAAAGTCCAGGACCAAATTTAGTGCAGAATTCTATCAGACCTTCAAAGAAGACTAATACCAATACTCTTCAAACTATTCCACAAAGTAGAAACACAAGGAACACTACCCAATTTGTTCTATGAATCCACAATTTATGCTTATACCCAAACCACACAAAGACCCAACGAAGAAAGAGAACTTCAGACCAATTTCACTTATGAATATTGATGCAAAAATACTCAATGAAATTCTCACAAATAGAATCCAAGAACACATCAAAACGATCATCCATCACGATCAAGTAGGGTCCACCCTAGGGATGCAGGGATGGTCTAATATACAGAAATCCATCAATGTAATCCACTATATAAGCAAACTCAAAGACAAAAGTGTATGATCATTTCATTAGATGCTGAAAAAGCATTTAACAAAATTCAATACTCCTTCATGATAAAAGTCTTGGAAGGATAAGGAATTTAAGGCCCACACCTAAACACAGTAAAAGCAATATACAGCAAACCAGTAACCTGTTGCGGAATTTTCCCTGTCCAATCATATTAGGGCAGGGGAAGGCCTGTGATTAAACAGGAAAAGGGACCGGGAGCTAGGAGTTAGACAGAGTGAGGTCGCAGGAGTGGAGGAGAGGAATCGAGGCCAATGTGATATTATCAAAAGGTTAAAATACTTGGGTTAAACCTTTATCATTAACAATTGGCTCTGAAATTATTTATTGGCATCTTGTAAATTGTGATTTTATTGATACATAAATCTGATTGGTTAACAAGCTTTAAGAGTTTTGATTTACTTGGTTACTGGAATGTGGGTCCACCAAGTACAATGTTTATGTTGGAGAGGGAACACAGCTGGGGTGCTGTTGGGAGTTAGCTGGGAGAGAATAGCTCAGTGGCAAGAACAGCAGGAGAATTGGCTGGTCGACTTTTTAAAAATATTTCCCACAGCAGTAGCCAACATCAAACTAAATGGAGAGAAACTTGAAGCAATCCCACTAAAAACAGGGACTAGACAAGGCTGCCCACTCTCTCTCTACCTGTTTAATACTCAAAGTCCTAGTCAGAGCAATTAGACAACAAAAGGAGGCCAAAGGGACATAAATTGGAAAGGAAGAAGTCAAAATATCATTTTTGGCAGATGATACGATAGTATACTTAAGTGACCCAAAGAACTCCACCAGAGAACTCCTACAGCTGATAAGCAACTTCAGTAAATTGACTGGATATAAAATCGGGTCAAACAAATCAGTAGCTTTCCTCTACTCAAAGGATAAACAGACTGAGAAAGACATTAGGGAAAAAAACACCCTTCACAATAGTCACAGATAACATGAAACACCCTGATGTGACTCTAACTAAACAAGTGAAAGATCCATATGACAAGAACTTCAAGTACAGGAAGAAAGAAGTAGAAGATCTCAGAAGATGGAAAGAGCTCCCATGCTCATGGATTGGCAGGATTAATATAGTAAAAATGACCATCTTGCAGTAAGCAATCTACAGATTCAATGCTATCTCCATAAAAATTCCAACTCAATTCTTCATAGTGTTAGAAATTACAATTTTCAAATTCATTTGGAATAACAAAAATCCTAGGATAGAGAAAACTATTCTCAACCATAAAAGAACTTCTGGGGGAATCACCATCCCTGACCTCAAGCTGAATTACAGAGCAATAGTGATAAAAACTGTATGGTATTTTTACAGAGACAGGCATGTAGCTCAATGGAATAGAACTGAAGACCTAGATATAAAGTCACACACCTATGGTGACTTGAACTTTGACAAAGAAGGTAAAACCATCCAGTGGAAGAAAGACATTATTTTCAACAAATGGTGCAGGTTCAAGTGTTGGTCAGCATGTAGAAGAATGCAAATTGATCCATTCTTATGTCCCTGTACAAAGCTCAAGTTCAAGTGGATCAAGGACCTCCACATAAAACTAGATACACTGAAACTAACAGAAGAGAAAGTTGTGATGAGCCTCAAATACATGGGCACAGGAGAAAAGTTCCCGAACAGAACACCAATGACTTATTCCCTAAGATCAAAAATAGACAAATAGGACCTCATAAAACTGCAAAGCTTTTGTAAGGCAAAGGACACTGTCAATAGGACAAAATGGCAACCAACAGATTGGGAAAAAATCTTTACCAACCCTACATCTGATAGAGTGCTAATATCTAATATATACAAAGAATTCAAGAAATTAGACTCCAGAGAGCCAAATAACCCTCTTAAAAATTGGGATGCAGAGCTAAACAAAGAATTCTCAACTGAGGAATACTGAATGGCCAAGAAGCACCTAAAGAAATGTTCAACATCCTTAGTCATCAGGGAAATGCAAATCAAAACAACCCTGAGCTTCCACCTCACACCAGTCAGAATGGCTAAGATCAAAAACTCAGGTGAAGGCAGATGCTGGCGAGGATGTAAAGAAAGAGGAACACCCCTCCATTGCTGATGGGATTACAAGGTGGTAAAATCACTCTGGAAATCAGTTTGGCAGTTCCTCAGAAAATTGGACATAGTACTACCTGAGGACCCAGCTAGTCCACTCCTGGGCATATACCCAGAAGATGCTCTAACATGTAATAAGGACACATGCTCCACTATGTCCATAGCAGCCTTATTTATAATAGCCAGAAGCTGGAAAGAACCCAGATGCCCCTCAATAGAGGAATGGATACAGAAAATGTGGCACATTTACACAATGGAGTACCACTCGGCTATTAAAAACAATGACTTCAGGAAATGTTTAGGCAAATGGATGGAAATAGAAAATACCATTCTGAGTGAGGTAACTCAATCACAAAAAGAACACACATGGTATGCACTCACTGATAAGTGGATATTAGCCCAAAAGCTCAGAATACCCAAAATATAATTCACAGACTACATACATGAAGCTCAAGAAGTAGGACAACCAAACTGTGGATGCTTTGGTCCTTCTTAGAAGGGGGAACAAAATACTCACAGGAGGAAATATAGAGACAAAGTATGGAGCAGAGGCTGAAGGAAATACCATCCAGAGACTGCTCCACCTCTGTATCTATCCCATATACAGTCACCAAACCCCAGCAGTATTGTGGATGCCAAGAAGTACTTGCTGACAGGAGTCTGTTATGGCTGTCTCCTGAGAGGCTCTGCCAGTTCCTGATAAGTACAGAGGCAGATGCTCGAAGTCAACCATTGGACTGAGCACAGGGTCCCCAATGGAGGATTTAGAGAAAGGACTAAAGGAGCTGAAGGGGTTTGCAACCCCATAGGAAGAACAACAATATCAACCAACCAGAGCTCCAGGGTTTAAACTACCAAAAAGTAGTATACATGGAGTGACCCATGACTCCAGCCACTTATGCAGCAGAGGATGGCCTTGTCGAGTATCAGTGCGAGAAGAGGCCCTTGGTCCTGTGAAGGCTTGATGCCCCAGTGTAGGGAAATGCTGGGGGGGGGGGGCAGTGAGAATGTGTTGATGGTGAGGGAGCACCCTCATAGAAGCAGGGGGAGGGCTGATGGGATAGGGAGTTTTTTGAGGGGGGAACTGGGAAAGGGGCTAACATTAGAAATGTAAATAAAGAAAATATCCAATAAAAATTAATAAATAAAATAAAATAAATTATAAATATTTACAAAATTCTATAAATAGGAATAAGTCATTGAGAATTCACACAGTATATTAACTAATATTTCTTATTATATAAATTATGTTAATACTATATAGTTTTAAATAAATCATATATCCAAAAATGTACCTTCAAATTTTTCCAGAATATTTTTCACTTGAGATCTGTGAAGAAATTAAAGTTTTAAAAATTAAGGATGCTGGAGATACAGTTTGAAGGAACAGCTTTTGTTATACAAGCATGAAGATGAGAGTTTGATCCACAGCACTACATCTCCATGAAAATCATTCAAATCAAGGATTCATCTTTTGTAATTCTTGTTTTGGAATATATATCATATGCCAGTTATTAATATAGATTACTTGTTATACAATCAATTAAACTTTTCTGGAAGTACCTAAACTAAACAAGAAATGATATGTTTGAACATATTACCGTGTATCTCCAATGGTTTCTTCAGCATTTGCATTCCCATTATCATGCATTACTGGATTCTGTTCTGTGTTGGTAATAAAAAAAAGATGTTAAAATAATTAGGTTATTTTGCAAATTTTAATGAAATACTTTAAGAACTTTCAGGCACAGTGCCAACATTAGGTTTTAAAGCATATCTATTTTTTATCTGAAAGTTAAACAAAATCAAGTAATGTATAATTATCTTCTGAAGATATGTTTTTAAGCCTTTCTGGACAAGGTCATACTAAGTTATACTATTTGTCTACATGTTGTGATTAAAGACAAGAGATATAATATGAGAGTTTTGATCTCCGATACAATCCTCAGAAGGACAACTGAGAAAAAAAAAATGAAGTATGGCATTAAAGGCCAACATTGGATATCTGGTACCTTCAAAAATGTCCCCTTCTGAAACATTCCTATCTTGTTTATCACTTGGTGAACACCAGTTCTCCATTGGTGCAGAGAATCTTCAGAATGCTGCCGTTCCACAAAGAAACTTATGTTTTCTGATTTAAAATCAAAGGAAATTTCCTTAAGACATCTGAATCAAAAAAAAAAATCACTTAAACTAATAGAATTGACATATAAAACAACATTAAGGAATGAATTTTATAAAAACAGCACTTCATAAATGCATGCAGGGTTTAAAGAAAAAACCATTTTTATATTACCTTCTGCTTTAATACTAAATAGCTTAGTATTTAAATATTAAACAGAATAGTTGGTTTCTAAAATAACCATTAATAACCTAAACTTTAATATGTACACATATAAAAAAGAATAATTTTAATTGAATAAAATATTTGGGGCTTCCTTAGTTTATAGGACTAAGAGTTTATCATTTTTCAGTTTAAAACATACACACACACACACACACACACACACACACACACACACACACACAATATGATGACTTCGACTGTGGCTCCAAATGGGTTTATACCTGATCATAGGAGAATCTGCATTCTGGTCCCATTTCTGCTAGGTTTGTGATAAATTTGAGCAAATGCGTTTGCATCTCAATGTCCAAATAAAATCATAGTTGCCATTATCACAAGCAAGCGCCCCAATTTTTTTTCATAGCAATAGAAATGTAAAGCAAATCTACAATATAAAGGTTTGCCTGACTGGACAAACTGGCTGCTTCTTGGTTCAATCTTCAACAATGAAAAAAACCCCAAATTTTTACAAATAAAAACTAAAACTGGCGTGTTTCTATTTGCAAGGCTGAGGACTTTAGTTTCAAGGCCAGTCCAAGTTGCACGTGAGGTTTCAGACAAATCTGAGGTACAGAGTTAGACCTTCCTTCCCTAAACCAAAACAACACATAAACAAAAACAGCCTGGACTGAATTATACATGAAATCCCAGCACTTCTGAGGCTAAGCGGAGCCTCAGGATTTTGAGGCAATTTGGGCCCTTTAGATAGGAATTTCAGAAATCTGGCCTTACAGCGTGAGGTAGAGGAAAGTGAAGGCCGCTCTTCAGTTTGTTTCTAAGGAATTCCTGGCGGGCCACAGCAGCCCAGAAAAACAAGTTCTAGTCCTTTCCCGCCCCTCACATCCCAGGCCCCGAGAAGACTTTCAGGGTCTCCAATTCCCTAGGCCTTCCTGCTTTCTGCTAGGTGCTAGTTTGTTCAAACTCCCGCCCTTAGCAAAGTTCTCCATTTTTCTCCTCAGAGGCCTAAGAGGGTAAAGTCAACTGTGAACCGGGAAGCAGTACCGTCTGGAGTCCAGGGAGGGCCACTTCACCGCCTCACGCCTCACGCCTGAAGTAACACCTCCACCCCTCCACCCTCACCCACCTCACCCCGCCCCGCGGATCCCCAGCTGAACCATGATTAACCATCTCTCAACAGGTCACTGACTACTTCCACAAAAAGTTCTCCCTACCAGGCTTCCTCGAGAACTTGGCTTCCTCAGGAACTCGTCGTCCTGGCCACCACAAAGCATACTGGGTAACAGGCTTTGGACAGGAGAAAAACAGTCTCAATCAAGCCCTCTGCTGATTGGCTGTGTTTGCACATGTGTACTAAGGGTGAGAGCGGCTCTATCAGTCATCTTTCCTCTAAAGCCGCGAAGAAAGGTAGTATTCTGGCTGACACTACTAGTAGACTCCGCAGAGGCTTTCCAGTTTCAAAGTTTGCGATATTAACTTGAAAGTTAAAATAAAATGAACACCGATGAAGACTCTCCTACTTTGTTTCAGTAGAAGGGGCTGTTGCATGCAGTTCTAATTTGTTTTATTTATTTAACTAATGTGTTTTCTGCATGTATGTATTTATACAAGATGCATGTCTGGTGCTCTTAGAAATTGGAATAGGATACCAAATCCCCAGCATCTGGAATTAAAAATGTTTGTGAGCCACCATGTGGGTTCTAGGAACTACATCTCGGTTCTTTCCAAGTGCAACAAGTACCCTCAATTTCTAAGCCATCTTTCCAGCCCTGTCCAGTGTGTGTTTTAATGTATGCTGGATCATTTCTCTCAATTGGTGCTTATTTTCACTATATAGTAGTGGAGATTATAAAAATACAACACTCCTAATATTGTCTCTCTCCAGAAAAAGGAAAAAAAAAAACCTACCATATTTTTAATGGATTGTCTTAATCTTAAAAATTGATTCAGCAAAAATGATGTGCTGAAGATGCTTCAATATCCTATGAGGGAATAGGGAATGTTGTTTTCTTATTAATTGAAAAATGAATTTGAATTGTGTATATGCAAACATATTTATGTGTGTACATTTCAGGATATGTGTGCATATGAAAGCCAGAAGTAGACCTCTGCTGTCTTCTCAATCATACTTGAACTTAAATCTCGAGACATCGTCTCTGCGAACCTCCAGCTCACCAATTCCACTAGCCTGGTTAGTCAGCAAATTGTTTCCACCTACCCAGCACTGGGCTGCAGCCTGCATTTTTAAAGTGTATTCTAGGCCCCCACCTTAAATCCATATACTTGGTAAGGAAAGCACTTTACCAAAGAGCGATCTCTCTAGCCCGTGTGCAAGGTTTGTGCTGTTGCTGTAGCCACTGTTTGTTTGTGTTTCTCTAATCATGCCTAAATTTAGGCTCCTACAATGCTTAGTGCTGGTTTTGTTTCTTTCCTTACAACAGCAAATTGGGTTTCTTGCTCACTTTACAATTTGGAGTTAATTGGGCAATCTGGACAAACTAACATTTCATTTGTGAGACTTACTGCTGTTTTTTGTTTGTTTGGTAGGTTTTTTGTTTATTTGGTGGGTTGGTTGGTTTTTGTTTGTTTATTTGTTTCGTTTGCTCCACTGAAGATGAACCTCATAGCTGTCACATGGTGCTCTGCCACTGAGCTACATCTTCAGCCAATCTTTAATTCTGAATATTGGGTGAGAATTCATCTGGATGTGTTATAAAGAAAACTACAATTACTATGAAACATAAAATTATCCCTCTTTGCTATAGGGTCTACAGAGATCTGATGCCCTCTTCTGGCCTCTTTAGACACCAGGAACACTTGTGGTATGCCTAAATACATGCAGACAAAACACCCATACACATAACATATAGTTTAAAAATTAAAACTAAAGATTTGCTTTTTATTTTTGTCTTTTATTCATTTTAACTTAACTTTTGTGTCTGTTACCAGATAAAGATCCAATCACATTTAAATACCTATGCCTCATCATTCTTTATTGAATACTGTATTTTCCCTTTATAAAATCCATGACACATGCCCGTGTTTCATATGATTATTTTATGTTAAGGAATATGTGGTATATAATAATAACATATGCTTTTGTTTACAGTATGACAATTAGACACAGGTGCAAAATATGTAGGCAGCAATCACGTTTATTTCCGTTTTATTCTTGAGTTTATCTTGAGTGACCAATTTTTCTGTATTCCTATGCCAAATCTGTAACAGGACTGGCAGAAGTGAAGATATCATTGAAGATATCATACATACTTGTGTCTCCCAATCTGTCAGAATACTGAAATAATGGGCCCCACAAAAGTGGAAATTTCTACTCAGGAATTTCATTCTGGAAGAAGGAAAAGGCCTCAGCCAGAGGGAGAAGTTGCAGCTCTAAAAACTTGTTTGATCATTGTACAGGATGAGAGTAAAACCCAGGTCAATGATAGGTCAATGGACTTAGAACCACACCTTAACTGAGACTCCTTAGATGTGCATATCCTGGGCTAGAGAGATGGCTCAGTGCTTAAGAGCACTTAACTGCTCTTTCAGAGGTCCTGAGTTCAATTCCCAGCAACCACATGGTGACTCACAACCATATGTAATGAGATCTGATGCCCTCTTTTGGTGTCTAAAGGCAGCTATAGTGTAATTATTTACATATAATAAATAAATCTTTTTTAAAAAACAGATGTGCATATCCTTGACAATTTCATTTAACTTTAACTTTACTTCAGAACCCCGAAGGGAATGAATGACATGCTGTCAGTCACATTGTAAATAAAACTGCCACCTACTTTCTGGAAACTGGAATTTTCAAGGTCTAATTACTGGCTGTGGACAGAACATCTCTGCTACTTTGGCACAGTGGCCTATTGGTGGAGTCTATTAGAGGCTCTCGAAATTTTGCCTCAGTGTGTCTGTCCAGTAGAAGAATGTTGTGGATAGTTGGAAGTCCAACTACTAACTTCATACTAGCCTAGGTCTGTGGGTAGTGTCTGTCACTTTCAGCACCCAGGGTCTCTACTTTGAAACCTCCTGGGAGTTGCACACGAGCAGATTCTCTGTGAACAAAGAGCTGGGAAAGTGAAACAACGGGGTGGAGAGAAAAACACACAGAGACATTAATGCATGGCTGTACAAACCCTCTCTTTACTTGGGGATAAAGAGCAACAATACATGCTTTGGGGGCGTGACCTTCCCTCCCAGGGTTGCAAGTCTTCTCAGAGGGGCTTTGGCTCCACTGTTCCTCAGAGGATGTTGATCTCACAGCTCTGCTAAGGCAGGCAGCTAGTTCTTTGAAGAACAATAGGTGTCTTCTTGGCTCCACCAGGTGGGGGAGGTGTGGCTCACTGAGGTCTGGAATTCCTCTGGAATTCCTCTGCTCAGAATGTGGAGTGGGGGAAAAATGCAGGCAGCTGAATGATAGCAGTCAGAAGATGAGACACTTCAATATGACTCTCTACTGTACTTGGAGGGTTGCAGAGAAGCACTAAAAGCTGCTCGTTCATTTGCATCTCATTCTTTCATCCTTTGGACAATTCCAGCCCATGCATAACCTCCATGGACATGTGTAGGGTACCCCGATGCCTTTGAAGGAACTTTCTAATCCAAGCCACCAGAAACCAAGCTAATGAAGTTATTTTTTTAAGTGGTAGAAATACTATCAAACAATTCCATAATAAACACTTATTGTAGGGCTGTGGTTACCTGACAGAAAGAAAAGGTATATTCTTAATATTAATTTTAGCCTCCATATGGTAACATTACAAATAAAGTAGAATTTTACTGCCACATGTAAACAATGTCTTAGTATGAAATACGGAGGTCGCAGTGAGGTGGAGAGATGGCTCAGTGCTTAAGAGGACCTGGGTTTGATTCCCAGCACCCACACGACGACTCAAAAATGTTTTTTTTTTATATTTTTATTTACATTCAAAATCATTTCCCCTTTCCCGTTTCCTCCCTCCCTGAAAGTCCCATAAGCCCCCTTCCCTCCCTCTTTACCCCATTCAACCCCCTCTCGCTTCTCTGTCTCGGCATTCCCCTACATCCAGTCTTTCCAGGACCAGGGGTCTCCTTCCATCTTCTTGGAACTCTATTGATATGCATATTGTGTCTAGGGTATTTCGAGATTCTGGGTTAATATCCCCTTATCAGTGACTGCATACTATGTGTGGGAAATGCAAATCAAAACAACCCTGAAATTCCATTTCACACCAGTCAGAATGGCTAAGATCAAAAACACAGGAGACAGCACTTATTGGCAGGATGTGGAGAAAGAGGAACACTCCTCCACTGCTGGTGGGATTGCAAGCTGGTACAACCACTCTGGAAAGCAGTCTGGCGGTTCCTCAGAAAACTGGGCATGATACTCCTGGAGGAACCGGCTATACCACCTGCATGCAATGAGGACACATGCTCCAGTATGTTCATAGCAGCCTTATTTATAATAGCCAGAAGCTGTAAAGAACCCAGATGTCCCTCAATGGAGGAATGGATACAGAAGATGTGGTATATTTACACAATGGAATACTACTCTGCAATTAAAAACAATGAATTCACGAAATTCCTAGGCAAACGGTCAGAACTTGAAAATATCATCCTTAGTGAGGTAACCCAATCAAAAATGTTTTTAACTTCAGTTCCAGGGAACCCAACATCCTCATAAAAACAGAAAGACAAAACATTAATGCACATTAAACAATAGTAATGCTATCCCAAAACAGAGGACACACACACACACACACACACACACACACACACACACACACCCCATTCTGTCCCTGATTCAAACAATCCCACTAAGTAGCTAGTGCTTATATTCACCACTAAGCAGGATTTTTACTTTTATGTATTTATTTGCTTGTGTGTTTGTTTGTTTAATTTGGTTGTATGAGACAGGCTTTCTCTGTGTAGCCCTGGCTATCCTGGAATTCACTCTGTAGAACAGGTTGGCTTCCAACTTAGAAATCTGCCTGCCTCTGCTTCCCAAGTGCTGGGATTAAAGGTAGAGCAGGGACACAAGTTTCTGCTGCACCTCCTAAGGCAAACTCCTGACTCTCTTATGAAAATGTAGAAAACAGCCAGCCCCTTAAAACCAAACTGAATACCCAAGGGCACAACTGAAAGCCGCTTTTCCGGAGACCTTCCTGGAGGAGTCATCATAATGGGTGGGCGGAACCAACAGCCCGGTGCCTCTCATTGGCTACAGCCAATGACATAAGCAGTGACCGTTGCACTCACAATTGGCTCTCTTTGGCTGGCTATGGTCACATGCCTACTTGGCTGGCGGGTGGAAAGAGGTAGGCCCTCCCTGGACAGGAGTTTTTTTAAAAAATAGTTTATTTTTCCCTCATTTGACATCCGAATCACAATCTCCCCTTCCCTCATTTCGTCCCCATCCCAGCCTTACAAAATCCTCCCCCATTTTACTTCTTTCTCCTCAGAGAAGGGAGTCCCCCCTTCGATACCACCGTCTTGGTACATCTTAGACCCAGCAGGACTAGATATATCCTCTGTCCCACGGAGGCACAACCAGGCAGCCCAGGAAAGAGGAGGGAATCCAATGGCAGGGAACGGAGGCCGGACAGTCATTGTTCCACTTGTTAGGGGACCCACAAGGAGGCCTAGACGGCTTACCCAGCCTCTGTATGCTCCGAACAGAGAGCCTTATGGGAAGCTTGTAGCAACCAGGGAGGTTCCCGGTCCCTGGCCCACCTGAGAGCCTCTCTTTAGCCATTCACTGCCATTTCACAGAAGGTCGGGAATGGGGACAGATCCGGGGAGTCATACAAAGGAGTTCGGGTGAAATCATTTTTCACTTTTGGATTTTACCCAGAGCAGTATGCAGACACTTTGGCGCTGGATTTCATCACTATTTCTGAGGAAAACAGAATCGGAAGAAACGCCACAAGAATGGTTTCAAGGTACGCCTCTGGGAGTCGGCTTATCACCCCACTCCCACTCAAGGAGAAACCTTATGAAGGTTATCATCCACCTTAAGGTGCAGTGGGTCACAAATAGCCGAGAGGGACCTGCCGCCATCCTGGGTGGCCGTTGACCATGAGGATGTCCCTGAGTTTCCAAGTTAGGCCAGTACTTAACTCTGCCCCAAGCTGCTCCTCCGGGTACACCAAAGCAGGAGGGGAGGGTGTTTGGACAGACTCACAGAACATGTGACTCAAGTCTCTGTGGGCTGGACTGCCTCTGCCTTCGCATCTTGAAAGTTGCCTTTGTCTACCCCATGAGAAGGGGGACATCGTCTTTAGAGAGTGAATTTAGCCTTGTTTTTCAGGCACACTTGTATCTGAAGCCAGGAGGCAGGGTTGTAAGGAGGGCACCAGAAAGGACTGTGACCAGCTCTCCCAGCAGGCTACTGGAGCCACATCCCCAAACGTTACTTACCCATTAGGCTTATGAAGAACAACAGAAAATTTGGCAACGTGTCCTTCCATCTGCAGGTGTCTATTAGTGCTTTGTCAGAAGGGATGTTGGAGAATCCAGAGCTACGTCTCTGCACGTGCTGCTGCTGTCTAGTCCGGTGTATACTAGTAATAGCAGACTAGTTTAAAGGGGCTTCCTGAGCACAGTGCTTACATTCTCACTCGGGCACGTC
Source organism: Tokudaia tokunoshimensis (assembly GCA_036184795.1). Lineage (NCBI taxonomy): Eukaryota > Metazoa > Chordata > Mammalia > Rodentia > Muridae > Tokudaia > Tokudaia tokunoshimensis. The sequence goes on from BTHU01000023.1 coordinate 121,000,772, forward strand.
ACCCACAGCTGAAATAGATGCCACGGAGGTGCCCTTCAGCAGTCACAACCTTAGGATGCAGGGATGGCTGTTGTCTAATGGTCAGAGAAGTGACCATTAGATAACAGAAGTGACATGCTATGTGCTCCTATCTACACGGGTGCTCAGAGTAGAACTTGTGTGTAGTGGATGCTTGCATTTGACAAGAACCAGTGTGACCTTTCTTTACCTGTGTCGTAGATAACTCCAAGTTTAAGTCCATTCAGGGAGTTGTGACCTCTCTGTGTAAGGACCATGGCTGGATTAATGAATCCATATCCTTCAATATGGACGCAAACAATGCCAACACACCTCTGAAAATCGGGACAAATGTCCTTGCACTTGTGGAAGAAAACCAGGGTACTCATGTCCTGAAAGCAATCAAGGTATGGCTGATTTTCTCTAGAGTCTCTTACTGTATGGCTTGCTGTTGTGTTGCTGTGATAAAATGCCATGACCAGAGCAACTTAGGGAAGAGTGTTTGTTTGTGTTTATGGTTCTAGACAAGTAAGAGACCATCATGGCCAAGAGGCATAGGAGAAAGCAGCAGGTGTGGTGACAGAAGCAGGAAGCTGAGTGCTCACCTCTTCAAATACAATTACAGAGCACACAGGCAGAACTAGAAATGTTGCTAATCCCTAAAATTTCAATTTTTTTCCAGCAATCTCACACCTCCTAAACCTTCCCTAACAGTGCCTCCCACTGAGGATCAAGTGTTCAAATGTCTGAGCTTATTAGGGAAATCCTACATTGGGTGAGAATGGTGGTGCATGGAATTAATCCCAGCACTCCAGAGTCAGAAGCAGGTGACTGTCTATGAGTTCGAGGCCAGCTTGGACTACATAGTTCCACGCCAGCCAGAGTTACATGGTGAAAACCTATTTTTTAAAAAAATATTCCAACAATGTCAGTACATGGTCAAAGCTGACAACCCACTTCTCTGAGTGTAATGGATTTAATTTTCTAATGTTTAAATGCAGTGATGCTTCTTTGCTTACTAGATATTTTGTCTTCTGTTAATATTTCAACAGCATGTAAATGATGATTCGCTATGATCCTGCAATTTCTATCATATAGTGACCAGCTATTTTCTATTCAACATCCAAACTAGGAGAATTAGTATGACGGTATATTTTTATAAACTTTTCTATGTCAGTTAAAGTCCTTGTTTACTTTAATTTTTTGTTTGCTTTTAATTTTTTTGTCAGTTATGTCCTTTTTTCCTTTAAATTTTAGAGTTATCTTTATTTTTGTGTATGAGTGTTTTGCCTGCAGGTACATATATCTGTCTTCCATATGTGTATCTCTTGGCAGAAGAGGTGGTAAGCTTCCAAGTAGGTGCTGTGAATTTAACCTGGGGCCCTTGCAACAACGCCAAGTGCTCTTAAACACTGAGCTAATTTTCCATCCCTGAAATAATGTGTATTTCACATAAATCAAACTTTTAAATACTACTATTAATTTTGGAAGGCTAACAGTTCTGTAAGCATCACCTCAGTTCAACAATTTACATATTCACATATTACATATTGTCAAATTATTTTTAACTATGTTATCCCAATTGAGAGTGTCAATAGCAGGCAACAGAAGATCCCTTTGCCAGTATTGTAAAGCAGACAATTATTACTATTGTTCTTCTTCTTCTTCTTCTTCTTCTTATTATTATTATTATTATTATTATTATTATTATCATTTACATTATAAAATCATGGTAATATTGAAAAAAGAAGCAGAGTCCTAATGTTAATTTGATTTTTTAACATGTTAATCATAGTTATAATTTTTACATCTTGCTCTTCTTATACAATAGATTCACCATAGATCTTTCCACAATCACAAAATGTATATTTACTAGGAAATTAGATATGTGCTCTCTCACAACTTTTTTAAACTCCTGGGTTTTTGTTTTCCAAATGTTTTTAAAATATCAATTCTATAATATGTGCACACTGTCAGGAACATAGGTAAACACTCATGCTTACCCACAGTGTCAGAATTTGTCGAAGAACAATAAAGTGATAAAACATAGTCATTTTGGTGGTGGCAGTTTGCCAGAAAATCCTGGTTTCTTTAGTAATCTGGGCAAGATTATACAGGCTCTTTTATTTCAATCTTAATCACTATTCCTAATTCTCATATAACACATCACAGTCAATACGCAAGTGAACAAAAGCTACAGGTGACATAATGCATGCAAAGGGTTAAAGAGGCTGCAGGAGGTTGTAGGGAACATTCAGAAATGGGATGATAAAAATGTACATAGAGTCTTCATTGATGAAATTAGAAACTGAAACAGACTGTAGTGAAGGAACTGCTCCTGTACAGTCAGGTGTTGTGGATCGTCAAAGATACAGATCTATGTCCAGATGCAGAGCCAAAGAGCAGGACTTTCTCCAGGGTCAAGCATGGGTGGACTGACCGAATGAGGGCCACAGGGGTCATCTTCAGGACTGGAAAAAGGCGGTGAGTAGGACTTATGAACAACAAGGACTGAGCTCAGCTGAAGACCCAGCACCATTCTTTGCTTGCCGCTGTCAATCTTTGACTAATCCATCAGGTGTCAGAAAATAGGTCACTGGGGGGCCACCGCCAAAAGCGATAGGTGCACACCTCTTTATGAGGTTAAAGTGAGGGAGTTGCACATTACCTGGGTCTGGTGTATCTGACAAGTTCTTAGGCCTGGTTTTCCTTTTTATTTAAAAACGTCTCCATAACCTACAGATTTGATTCACTTCAATACGGATATAACAGCACCCTTCGATGCCCAGGAGGAAATGCTGTGGTTTTGATGGGGAATCCGTGGTAAGGGTGCAATCTCCTGTGTGTAATTTTTATTTCCCCAGCAGTCACTGTCTGCTCTTATAGGTGAAAGCTATGAATGATCTTCCTGAATGGAGTGAGCCATCAAAATCTGGCAGAAAACTTTGTATTAGATGTGTCACCTCAGTAACTGAAGAAGATGTCTATATCAGCAAAGACAAGTTTATCCCGTTATACATGTTTTCTGGAGGTAGGAGTCATAGCTTTAAAAACAGCAAGAAATATAAGTCTTGAACTTGGGTTTTAAGCTCACAAGAGTGTGGGAGTGTGCCTTGAAATTGAAAGTAAGGTACAATACAGGGGAAAAGGCAGTATTTTAAACATTGTCTAGAGATCCTGTCCTCTGTGAAGACCATCACCATGTGACCATGTGGTTTCCCTGGCTCAGTTGATTTCATTGACTGTGTAATCTTTTAAATTTGTTTTTTCACATAAGGTTCCTTAAAGCTACCAGAAACTCATATGTATCTGAGAATTGTGCATGAGATTAGGAAACCCATCCATTGCACTTCTGGGTGGGGAGATTCTAATCTTTGTACCACTGCCCCAGGAGACATTCAGAATCGAATCAATGAAGTATTGCATAAGTATAAGCGATTTATCTTGAAAATACTTGCATCACACATGTTTTTCTCAGTGCCTGATGAATACATCATTGTAAAAGAACCAGTGTTTACAGGGCTTTCTCCTTTACTTCCTGTAGGAAGATATTTAAGTTGACTAAGTATTTGGAAAATTACTTTACATGCAGAAATGTTGGTCATCATATGGCAGTGAGGAAGGACCTAGGATATGTGATGTGACTGGACTCTAAATACTTAATAATTCTCACTTTCTTGGCTGTTTTAGCATTCAAGCCTTTCAAAGGAGACATGCTGCTGGTTGAGTATTCCACGAACCCTGGCACTTCAAACATCGATATCCACTCTGTGAGCCCCCTAAACTCTCAGTACATGGATGAGGTAATTCACCTCCATAGTTGTCTTGGCATGGGTAGGCAGCTGCTTCTCCTCCTTACTGATCCTTTTCTTGCCCAGGATTTTGTTTGGCAATATATCCCCTGCCTGGGTAAGGGATTTGTTTACTGATTGAAAAGGAAATAAACAGAGAATAATGTAGTGTGTGTGTGTGTGTGTGTGTGTGTGTGTGTGTGTGTGTGTGTGTATGTGCCTGTGTCTGTGTGTGTGTTTAATTCCTAATTGGTGTGCTTTCCTTGATGTTAGGCTATGTTGTGGACAGCAGTCAGAAAACGGTCTTGGCTATGAGGAAATTGTGGGGAAACTTTGAGTGCATTGGGTTTGAGGTGTTCAGCCTGCTGATGACCTTGGTTAGGACAGCCTGGGAATGAGTTGTAAAGTCAGGGAGGTAGAGTGTGAGATCATGATGTGGTGAGGGACCTACTGATTGGAGCCGGGATTCTGGGGGTGTGGAGGGGGGCCGTCTGTGGTGGGTTACATGCTTCCCCAAACTCACTGCCATTGTTTGTCATCGTAGGTCTGTGTTACTAGCATTGATGGAAGAAATGGCATGGTGGAATCCAGCATTTTTTTCACCCTTGATTCTCTCCATTTGCCTTCTGGGTATACTCCTATATTATATGACATCGTGGATGTGGTCGCTGTGGACAGTATTCAACCACACTGTCCTTGGAGAGCTGTGTCAATGACCCTAGTGGAAACTGTGAATTAAGCAGACCTTGTAATTCATTTTCGACCTTATGTCTAAGGTTCTGTTGTAGTAAAATTGTATGGGCATGTAATCCAGAGATCTGTGTGTTATGATTCTTTTTTTTTTTTCAACACCCTGGTAATTTCATTGGCAACATGAATCACTTTATGCAGGGAGCTTGTCAATTCAAAATCATGCCCTATTGGATTGTTATTTAGCAAAGAAATCGCCCCACTGTCAGGTAAATGATTCCTCTGTAAACCGGAGCAGATTCTCTGCTGCCAGTGACCTTGTGGGCCTCCAAGCACCATGTGGAAGCAAAGCATTTAGCTCAGTATCCCAGGAGTGAGCAGGCGAATGTGACCAAGTATGATTTAACATTGCAGCTTGCCTTCCAGTTTGAGTGCCTTTGAGCCTTTCCAAAGTTTATTTCTCTGTAATTTTCATCTCCTGCCAGCACTTCATTTAGTAAATATTGTTCTTATATATAGATCCTCTTCCTATGACAGTGTACAAAATAGTCAGTTCAGAGAAATGAAAGATCAAACTCAGGTCTACTTTAAACAGAAAGATGGAACCTAGTTTTATTAGGCTCAGAGGTGGAGCCACAAGAATTGCTTTCAGGTTGTTGTACTTCTGTGAAGTTGGCTGTCATTCCTTCATCATTTTCTGGTCCTCAGAAGGAATCCTCGTCCTGGCCACCATCCAAAGAGTTAGGGATGTCTTCACTAAAGACAGAGGCCACCTGACCAGTTGCTTTATGTCAGTACCTTTTATGGTCTGGTCCTTCACCCCGTTCAATTCCATGCCCTTTAGGAATTCACTGTTATCCTAATCTTTTATAGTTTCAACCCTGCCACAGTCACCTATCTTCCAGGTAGAAGATCAAGATTCAGAACTTCCACTATATACCCTTCCTCCTGAGTGTGACCATCCCCACCCTCAGAATCCAGAACCCCAAGCTCCAATGTTTGTTTATATTATGCCTGGCCACCCAAGAGCTTGCTCATGCCCAAGCTGCTATTTGCTCCTTTGACCACAGACCACTAGAGGACATCTCTCACCTCAGGTGTCTTAAGGTCCAGATTCCTTGAGTCTTCTGGTGCCTAGCTATCCAGTGCTCTTGTTCCTGTTGTGTCAAACGCCAAGGCCATCAGGTCTCCAGAAGGATGGGATTCTCAGACTAATCCCAGTTCCATGTGTTTATCAGCCATTCACCACCATTGATATCCCTAACTAGTGACATCATACGCTCCCATACTCAGAGCAACCATAAGTTGTGATCAACTTTCTGACCACCATTATGCATTGCCACCACCCTATTTGGAACAACTGCCAGCAACTCCTGACTGCCCCACCCCCTCCATTCCATTACTGCAGATGAAGACTGTATGATCTTGTAGGCAGCAACTGCTATACACATACCCACACCCACACCCACACACACACACACACACACACACACACACACACACACACACACAATCTGGAGTGATTTACTGATATCTTCCTTCCTAATGAACGGCCCGAATTTAACCCCAACATACCAGAGGGACTCGAGGCCTTTCTAAGAATGAGAAAAGTCATCCTGGAGGAGTTCAGGATGGAGATTGTGAAGTCAGAAATCTGGTCAAAATTTCAGAAGTCACTCATGAATCCCCCAAACCAATTCCACGATCAACTTGGTGACACTTAAAGATAGGATGCCCATTTTGAACCATAAGCCCATGTGTATTGGTCAATAGTCACGACAGCTTTTGCCCAACAGTTGGCACTAGATGTTAACTGAAAGCTCCAAAAGCTAAAGTGGTTCACAAGAATGAATATGGAACAGGACATCCACATCACCATCAATATGGTTGCTAACTTGGAAGAGGCTGTAAATAAAGAAAAGGGAAAGCAATTAGAGGAAAAAAAAAGCATAACAATGATGGTGGTCACATTGGGGATTGGAGAAAATTTAGACACCCAGCAACCTAAAAGAAGGGAAGATCACCAGTGGCTATTACAGGGGGACCAATGTGCTTACTGCAAGGAAGAAGGACACTAGAAGAATGACTAGCTCAGGAAGAGAGCACCAGGGGCCAAAGATAAAACCCCTAAAGGAAAAACGGCCCCTGCACTAGCCATAGTGAAACAGAAGAGCCCACAGTGGGTTGAAGCTACTACCACTTGGGAGATAGACTCAGATTGAAGTTAAGTGGTTCAATTGAGAACAACCCTCAGGAGCCTGTGGTCAAAAGAGATGTTGAGGGCTAAACAGTGGACTTTATCTCAGACTGAGGAGTAGTCATACCCATGGTAACTTCACCCACAGGGAAACTCATTAAAGACACTATGACCATTGTTGGAGCCATCGGTACCATTAAGAAATATTGATCCTGCAAGCCCTGTGGCTGCTCCGCAGGAGGCCACTGTGTTAGGCACCAAGTTTTATATGTGCTGGTAGTCCCCGGCCCCCTCCTTAGAAGACACTTATTGTCAAAACTGGGAAACACTGTGATGACCATCTTTAATCCCAATGGCACACGTAGATGTGTCAGGAGGAGGAATGATGGCTTTACTCTGAAGCCGTGGATTGAAGTACCAATATAGCAGCTCCCCCTTAAATAGCTCATAGAGCAGTTTCCTCAAGTTTGGACACTTGAGGAGATAAAAGAATAACATAAGGAGTCACACCCTCCAAGTCTGCGTCATACTGCAATATATGTCTTCTACTGGCTGCCCCATCATAGAGAAACAGAGACAATTGCAGATTTAAAAGGCTAACATGTGTCTACTTGGGAGAAGAACATAGTTTCTAGGCAAATCAACTAGGGATAGCAAGAAAATTGTTAGATGGTTGTTAGACAATGTCGATTGCTAGCTAATTGTTAAAATAAGGCCTTGGCTGGCCTTCTTGGTCTGACCTTTGAGTATTTTTCTCCTGACTTTATTGTTTGGTCCATGACTTTTAAATCTTGCACCACCAGAAAGAGTATAGAAGCAGTCAGATTCCAGTTCTTCCACTAGTATAAGAGGATTCCTTTACAAGGGTTATAAAGGTTTCTGACAAAGAGGAGAGAATGTGGTATAAAATCCCCAAAGTGCTACCTATTAATCAGAGAAAATTCCTCAGTGTCACTCTTACTGTATCTTCAAGAAGGATAGGTACTGAGGAGGTGGCATAATGTACTTTTTCCCTGCCCAGTCACCATCATATGTAGCCACATATATGCTTTTGTTCTTGTACTTACTCTTTGACCAATTCTGCTTCTCCAGTTATAAAATGCTGCTGACCTTCAGACAAGAGGCCTGCTCCATTACATACTGATGCAATAAACGTTCCTTTGCCAGACTGAAAATAGCTTCATAATTCATATTCCCAGAAATCCCAACAATTGGTTTCCATATGAAGGTTAAAAGTGATTGGCACATCCGTGTTGTTTTGGCACAGGATTCTTCCCTTCCAGCCGCCATTTGCAGCAGGGAACCAAGCAGCTACAAAGCCTTCTGTGCTTAGCCTGCCAGGAGAGAGTGATCTCCTAGCAGCGATTTCACATCTGAGCATTGAGATGAGATCTCCTCCTACTCTCTGGAGGGGTACAGCTAGGAGCGCACTGGGCATAAAATCGGGGTTGCTGCTGGCACAAGAGTCTTCCCTTCCAGTTGCCATCTGCATCAGGGAACCAGGCAGCTCCACAGCCTTCTGTGCTCAGCTGGGCAGGAGAGAGTGATCTCCCAGCAGCGATTTCACTTCTGAGTGCAGAGGTCAGATCTCCATCCTCTCTCTGGAGGGGTATAGCGAGGAGGGCAGAGGGCATACGATTAGTGGAGCTGCTGGGACAAGAGTCTTCACTTCCAGCCGCCATCTGCAGCAGGGAACCAGGCAGCTCCACAGCCTTCTGTGCACAGACCCTGCCTGAAGAGATTTGGTCTCCCAGGAGTACAGATGCAAGCTTGCAGGCCCATAGAAGGGACAAGATCCAGCAAGAGACAGCAAGACCAACTAACACAGAGATAGCCAGATGGTGAAAGGCAAGCACAAGAACCCTACCAACAGAAACCAAGGCTACTTGGCAACATCAGAGCCCAGTTCTTCCACAACAGCAAGTCCCGGATGCACCAACACACTGGAAAAGCAAGAGTTGGATTTAAGGTCTCATCTCACAATGGTATAAGAAGACATCAAGAAGGACATAAATAACTCCCTTAAAGAAATACAGGAGAACATGGGTCAAATGGTAAAAGCCCTTAAAGAGGAAACACAAAAATCCCTTAAAGAATTACGGGAAAGCATAAACAAACAAGTGAAGGAACTGAAAAAAGCCATCCAGGATCTAAAAGTAGAAGTAGAAACGGTAAAGAAATCACAAAGTGAGATATCTCTGGAGATAGAATATCTTGAAAAAAATTCAGGAGTTATAGATGCAAGCATCAACAACAGAACATAAGAGATAGAAGAAAGAATCTCAGGTGGTGAAGATACCTCAGAAAACATTGACTCAACAGTCAAAGAAAAATGCAAAATGCAAAAAGCTCCTGAGCCAAAACATCCAGGAAATCCAGGATACAATGAGAAGACCAAACCTAAGGATTATAGGTATAGAAGAGAGCGAAGATTACCAACTTAAAGGGTCAGGAAATACCTTCAACAAAATTATAGAAGAAAACTTCCCTAACTTAAAGAGAGAGATGTCCATGAACAGACAAGAAGTCTACAGAACTCCAAACAGCCTGGACCAGACCAGAAAATCCTCCCAGCACATTTTAATCAAAACACCAAACACACTGAACAACGAAAGAATATTAAAAGCAGTAAGGGGAAAAGGTCAAGTAACCTATAAAGGCAGGCCTATCAGAATTACACCAGACTTCTCACCTGAGATGATGAAAGCTAGAAGATCCTGGGCAGATCTCATACAGACCCTAAAAGAACACAAATGGCAGCCCAAACTACTATACCCAGCAAAACTCTCAATTACCATAGATGGAGAAAACAAGATATTCCATGATAAAACCAAATTTACACAATATCTTTCCACAAATCCAGTCCTACAAAGGATAATAGATGGAAAACGCCAACATGAGGAGGGAAACTACACCCTAGAAAAAGCAAGAAAGTAATCTTTTCCCAACAAACCCAAAAGAAAGTAATTTCAAACATAAAAATAACATAAAAAATAACAGGAAGCAACAATCACTATTCCTTAATATCTTATAACATCAATGGACTCAATTTCCCAACAAAAAAACGAGTCTAAGGGAAATATTTTTCATGTAAATCTTCAGTGTTATCAGAAAATGTTTGCTATTCCTCTTTCATTAAATTTAGTAATGTTTTTTATGTCTACCATTTTAACTGCATTATTTTCCAGGTTAATCTTTAATTTTAACATTTTTTCTATATATTTCTTCAATTTTATCAGAAATGCTTTCCATATAATTTTTCAATTTTGTCAGAAGATGTTTATAATTCCACTTTCAATCGGCTTAGGAATATTTTTATGCCTAACATTATATTGTTATAATTTTCCACGAAATAGTCAATTTTAACGTGTTTTTCTATATATTTCTTCAATTTTATCACAGATATTTTCCATGTAAATCTTCAACTTTATCAGAATATGTTTATAATTCCACTTTCAATCAACTTAGGAATATTTTTATGCCTACCATTTTATCTGTATAATTTTCCATGATGATCTTCAATTTTATCAGAAATATTTTCCATGTAAATCTTCAATTTCGGCAGAAGATGTTCATAATTCTACTTTCAATCAACTTAGGAATATTTTTATTCCTACCAATTTATCTGTATAATTTTCCATGAAATAGTCAATTTTAATATTTTTTCTATGTATTTCTTGAACTTTATCAGAAATATTTTCCTTGTAGATCTTCAATTTTATCAGAAAATGTTTATAATTCCACTTTCACTCAACTTATAAATATTTATATGCCTACCATTTTATCCTTAATTTTCCATGATCATCTTCAATATTAATGTTATTTTATATTTTTCTGCAATTTTATTAAAAATATTTCCCATGTAAATCTTCAATTCTATCATAAAATGCTTCTAGTTTATTTTTCAATTAATTTAGCAATGTTTTTTATGTCTACCATTTTACTCTTTAATTTTCCATGTAAATTGTCAATCTTAATGTGTTTTCTATATGCTTCTTCAATTTTGACAGAAACATTTTCCATGTAAATCTTTAATTTTATCATAAAATGTTTTACTTCTTTTTTTAATAAAAAATAAAATTAAAAAAAAGTAATTGTCACTTTTTCTGATACCAGACAGAATAATTAAGTCCTGAAAAACAGAGACAATAATAAAAAACACCTTACAGATATAAGAGGGGAGTATTTTATTTTATTTTAATTGAAAAGAGAGTTTTCTCAGCCACGACCAAGATGGCCAGGAGACTCTCAACCTTCCTCAATAATGCCCAGGGAAGGGACCTGTTGCTGGTAGTGTCCTTCTCCATTTTGTGGCTCACTATGATTATACACATAGTTTGGCCACACCCTAAAACTACCCAGTACCTGTGCAAGATAATGGAAATACACCCGATGTACCCAGCCACCCCTTAGATCCTCAGAGCCTAAACCTGGAATGGCTTAAGTAGTTGTGAATAAGTCTGCTGGTGGAAGAGGCCCGCTTCCTAGTTGTCCTCAATAAAAATTGTGAAACACCCCAACAAAAATAGATTCTTCTCTCACACAATTCATTTTGACTATGGTTTCCCTTCCTCGACTCCTCCTTGTTCCCTATAACCAACCCTCACCCATGAGCCTAATAACTAATCGTCTCCCATGAGCCTACTCCCCTTCTGACCTCCCATCAAAAAAAAAAAAAAAAAAAACAGGCTTCCAAGAGACCACAACCAAACATGACAAAACACAACACAATAAGACAAGGAATACCAAGGAAGCTGGACAAGGTATCCAGTAGGACGCAGAGAGTTATAGGGAAATATGCTAATTTAAAAAATTTGTAATATATGTAAAATATTGTAAAATATGTGCTCCTATCTACACGGGTGCTCAGAGTAGAACTTGTGTGTAGTGGATGCTTGCATTTGACAAGAACCAGTGTGACCTTTCTTTACCTGTGTCGTAGATAACTCCAAGTTTAAGTCCATTCAGGGAGTTGTGACCTCTCTGTGTATGGACTATGGCTGGATTAATGAATCCATATTCTTCAAAACGGAAGCAGTCAGTGACGGGCCTCTGGAAATCAGGACAAATGTCCTTGCACTTGTGGAAAAAGATGAATTAATTCATATCTTGGAAGCAATCACGGTATGACTGAGCTTATTCAGAGTCCCTTAACCTATGGGGATTTGATTTCTCTCTTGAATTAAGACAAACACTAATTTAGATATGGAGGGAGTTTAATGGGCTTCTTCTACTATTTGGTTGTAGTATCAGTTTTTTCTCTTCCTAAAGATTTGTTTTAGATTTCTTTCATTTTTAAATATGTTGGACAATGATAATTATTGGATTTCATATAATCCTATTACTTCCAGTTTTAGCAAGAAGCTATTTCTCTTCTATGAATTCAAATATTAGTATGATAAACATCATTTACTTTATAATGTATTATACAATATTCAAGGTGTATTTAATGTACAACAACTTTGTACTACAGACTTTAGGAAGACTTAGTTCTGTAAAGATAATTAACTGACATATTTGTATATCAATGGCAATTCTCAAATAATTTTTAGCTATACTCTTCAAATTTATCACCTCAGCCATAGACTACAGAAAATCCTTATGTCAGTACTGATAAGAAACAGCACATTAGTAGTAGTAATAGTTGTTGTATTGTTGTTATATTATTATTATTAGTAGTAGTAGTATAGTAGTAGTATAGAAAAACAATTGGCAATTTGAGAACTGAAAGGACATTCCAAGGTTTTTTTTCTAAATTTACTAAAACCCTGAACTATACAAGAAGCAATTTTGCACTTTTCATTTCTTGAGCCCATCACAGATCTTTTTGTGTTAGGGAAAAAGAACTTTTTTATAGAAAGAGTATATGTACTCTATTATTTTAGCCAATACCACCTTTTTCTTGTTTTTATACATACACTCTGTCTATACTATAAGCACATTCTTTCTACCTTTTGGTTGTAACAAGAATTGTTAAGTCAAAGTCAATTCATTTTTTTTCTTTCTTTTATTGAATATATTTGTCATTTACATTTCAAATGTTACACCCCTTCCCGGTTTCCCCCTCCCTGAAAACCCCCAACCCATCCTCCCACCTCCTGCCTCCAAGAATATGGTCCTCCACCCAACCCACTCCCATGACCCCCACTCGATTTCTCCTTGTCTCTCCAAGACAAGGAATACCAAGGAAGCTGGACAAGGTATCCAGTAGGACGCAGAGAGTTATAGGGAAATATCTCCCAGATTACTTATTAATTATTACTTATTAATCTCCTGCAATGTCTCCTCTCTTTTTCATTCCTTCTTCCTTCACCACTTCCCTGTCTCCAGTGTCCATACAGTCCAGACCAAAGGAACACACCATAGAGAAGACAATGAAGAGGAATCCTCAGTTTGTTTCTAACAGATTCTGGACACCACACAGGACAAGCACCAAGGACCCAAAGGCTCCTCACCCAAGGCTCCCGAGTCCCCCCCAACCCCCAGTCTTGCAGTCAGCACTCTGATCCTATCCCAGGCCCCAAAATTGTGTCCTCCACAGGTTCCCAATCCGCCAAGGCCTTGGCCTATTCAATCCTCTGCCATTAATATGGTACCACCTCTATAGTTTACTCTCCGACGCCATAGGAAACACCAATCAGGAGGGCTTTCCTCATAGAGTGGCCGCTTGGGCTTGAGATGTCCCGCCCATCACACCTGGATTAACTGTCCAACAACCCTGATCAGAGTTGATCATCACTTACGGGTCACCTCAGAGGTGAATACCTTCACAACCATACCCTTCCGTACTCAGATCCTCAACGCTGAAAACTAGTGCCCAGAGGCACAGCCCCGAGGCCTCTGAGGACCTTTGGCAGTTGGAGCAGGAAAAAAGCCGATCTCACGCAGGGACTGCGCGGATTGGCTGAATATTCCCTGCGCATGCGTACATGGAGGACCAGGCACCATCTCATTGAAGGGCATTTCAGGCCGAAAAAGTCCGCACACATTAAATGTATACATAAACTAATAGAAAACAAAAATGCATACAGGAACCTCTATAGTTGAAATAAGGAGAGGTGTTTGTGGCATTTCATACCTTACACATTTGTTTCAAGTCTACAAGGCATTATAAACTTAGAAACTGGAAAACATTTGTCTTAAAGTCTTCTGTACAGCAACGGTTGCTTTTAACAGCTGAGTCGTTTCTCCAGCCACTCTTGTGTGCACTTATTTGTACTCTTCTGGCCTCTTCGGACACCAGGCACACATCTTGTGTGTCTAAATTCATGTAGGCCAAACACCCACACGCATAAAATTACAAATTTTTTAAATTAGCATATTTCCCTATAACTCTCTGCGTCCTACTGGATACCTTGTCCAGCTTCCTTGGTATTCCTTGTCTTATTGTGTTGTGTTTTGTCATGTTTGGTTGTGGTCTCTTGGAAGCCTGTTTTTTTTTTTTTTTGATGGGAGGTCAGAAGGGGAGTAGGCTCATGGGAGACGATTAGTTATTAGGCTCATGGGTGAGGGTTGGTTATAGGGAACAAGGAGGAGTCGAGGAAGGGAAACCATAGTCAAAATGAATTGTGTGAGAGAAGAATCTATTTTTGTTGGGGTGTTTGACAATTTTTATTGAGGACAACTAGGAAGCGGGCCTCTTCCACCAGCAGACTTATTCACAACTACTTAAGCCATTCCAGGTTTAGGCTCTGAGGATCTAAGGGGTGGCTGGGTACATCGGGTGTATTTCCATTATCTTGCACAGGTACTGGGTAGTTTTAGGGTGTGGCCAAACTATGTGTATAATCATAGTGAGCCACAAAATGGAGAAGGACACTACCAGCAACAGGTCCCTTCCCTGGGCATTATTGAGGAAGGTTGAGAGTCTCCTGGCCATCTTGGTCGTGGCTGAGAAAACTCTCTTTTCAATTAAAATAAAATAAAATACTCCCCTCCTATATCTGTAAGGTGTTTTTTATTATTGTCTCTGTTTTTCAGGACTTAATTATTCTGTCTGGTATCAGAAAAAGTGACAATTACTTTTTTTTAATTTTATTTTTTATTAAAAAAAGAAGTAAAACATTTTATGATAAAATTAAAGATTTACATGGAAAATGTTTCTGTCAAAATTGAAGAAGCATATAGAAAACACATTAAGATTGACAATTTACATGGAAAATTAAAGAGTAAAATGGTAGACATAAAAAACATTGCTAAATTAATTGAAAAATAAACTAGAAGCATTTTATGATAGAATTGAAGATTTACATGGGAAATATTTTTAATAAAATTGCAGAAAAATATAAAATAACATTAATATTGAAGATGATCATGGAAAATTAAGGATAAAATGGTAGGCATATAAATATTTATAAGTTGAGTGAAAGTGGAATTATAAACATTTTCTGATAAAATTGAAGATCTACAAGGAAAATATTTCTGATAAAGTTCAAGAAATACATAGAAAAAATATTAAAATTGACTATTTCATGGAAAATTATACAGATAAATTGGTAGGAATAAAAATATTCCTAAGTTGATTGAAAGTAGAATTATGAACATCTTCTGCCGAAATTGAAGATTTACATGGAAAATATTTCTGATAAAATTGAAGATCATCATGGAAAATTATACAGATAAAATGGTAGGCATAAAAATATTCCTAAGTTGATTGAAAGTGGAATTATAAACATATTCTGATAAAGTTGAAGATTTACATGGAAAATATCTGTGATAAAATTGAAGAAATATATAGAAAAACACGTTAAAATTGACTATTTCGTGGAAAATTATAACAATATAATGTTAGGCATAAAAATATTCCTAAGCCGATTGAAAGTGGAATTATAAACATCTTCTGACAAAATTGAAAAATTATATGGAAAGCATTTCTGATAAAATTGAAGAAATATATAGAAAAAATGTTAAAATTAAAGATTAACCTGGAAAATAATGCAGTTAAAATGGTAGACATAAAAAACATTACTAAATTTAATGAAAGAGGAATAGCAAACATTTTCTGATAACACTGAAGATTTACATGAAAAATATTTCCCTTAGACTCGTTTTTTTTGTTGGGAAATTGAGTCCATTGATGTTATAAGATATTAAGGAATAGTGATTGTTGCTTCCTGTTATTTTTTATGTTATTTTTATGTTTGAAATTACTTTCTTTTGGGTTTGTTGGGAAAAGATTACTTTCTTGCTTTTTCTAGGGTGTAGTTTCCCTCCTCATGTTGGCGTTTTCCATCTATTATCCTTTGTAGGACTGGATTTGTGGAAAGATATTGTGTAAATTTGGTTTTATCATGGAATATCTTGTTTTCTCCATCTATGGTAATTGAGAGTTTTGCTGGGTATAGTAGTTTGGGCTGCCATTTGTGTTCTTTTAGGGTCTGTATGAGATCTGCCCAGGATCTTCTAGCTTTCATCATCTCAGGTGAGAAGTCTGGTGTAATTCTGATAGGCCTGCCTTTATAGGTTACTTGACCTTTTCCCCTTACTGCTTTTAATATTCTTTCGTTGTTCAGTGTGTTTGGTGTTTTGATTAAAATGTGCTGGGAGGATTTTCTGGTCTGGTCCAGGCTGTTTGGAGTTCTGTAGACTTCTTGTCTGTTCATGGACATCTCTCTCTTTAAGTTAGGGAAGTTTTCTTCTATAATTTTGTTGAAGGTATTTCCTGACCCTTTAAGTTGGTAATCTTCGCTCTCTTCTATACCTATAATCCTTAGGTTTGGTCTTCTCATTGTATCCTGGATTTCCTGGATGTTTTGGCTCAGGAGCTTTTTGCATTTTGCATTTTTCTTTGACTGTTGAGTCAATGTTTTCTGAGGTATCTTCACCACCTGAGATTCTTTCTTCTATCTCTTATGTTCTGTTGTTGATGCTTGCATCTATAACTCCTGAATTTTTTTCAAGATATTCTATCTCCAGAGATATCTCACTTTGTGATTTCTTTACCGTTTCTACTTCTACTTTTAGATCCTGGATGGCTTTTTTCAGTTCCTTCACTTGTTTGTTTATGCTTTCCCGTAATTCTTTAAGGGATTTTTGTGTTTCCTCTTTAAGGGCTTTTACCATTTGACCCATGTTCTCCTGTATTTCTTTAAGGGAGTTATTTATGTCCTTCTTGATGTCTTCTTATACCATTGTGAGATGAGACCTTAAATCCAACTCTTGCTTTTCCAGTGTGTTGGTGCATCCGGGACTTGCTGTTGTGGAAGAACTGGGCTCTGATGTTGCCAAGTAGCCTTGGTTTCTGTTGGTAGGGTTCTTGTGCTTGCCTTTCACCATCTGGCTATCTCTGTGTTAGTTGGTCTTGCTGTCTCTTGCTGGATCTTGTCCCTTCTATGGGCCTGCAAGCTTGCATCTGTACTCCTGGGAGACCAAATCTCTTCAGGCAGGGTCTGTGCACAGAAGGCTGTGGAGCTGCCTGGTTCCCTGCTGCAGATGGCGGCTGGAAGTGAAGACTCTTGTCCCAGCAGCTCCACTAATCGTATGCCCTCTGCCCTCCTCGCTATACCCCTCCAGAGAGAGGATGGAGATCTGACCTCTGCACTCAGAAGTGAAATCGCTGCTGGGAGATCACTCTCTCCTGCCCAGCTGAGCACAGAAGGCTGTGGAGCTGCCTGGTTCCCTGATGCAGATGGCAACTGGAAGGGAAGACTCTTGTGCCAGCAGCAACCCCGATTTTATGCCCAGTGCGCTCCTAGCTGTACCCCTCCAGAGAGTAGGAGGAGATCTCATCTCAATGCTCAGATGTGAAATCGCTGCTAGGAGATCACTCTCTCCTGGCAGGCTAAGCACAGAAGGCTTTGTAGCTGCTTGGTTCCCTGCTGCAAATGGCGGCTGGAAGGGAAGAATCCTGTGCCAAAACAACACGGATGTGCCAATCACTTTTAACCTTCATATGGAAACCAATTGTTGGGATTTCTGGGAATATGAATTATGAAGCTATTTTCAGTCTGGCAAAGGAACGTTTATTGCATCAGTATGTAATGGAGCAGGCCTCTTGTCTGAAGGTCAGCAGCATTTTATAACTGGAGAAGCAGAATTGGTCAAAGAGTAAGTACAAGAACAAAAGCATATATGTGGCTACATATGATGGTGACTGGGCAGGGAAAAAGTACATTATGCCACCTCCTCAGTACCTATCCTTCTTGAAGATACAGTAAGAGTGACACTGAGGAATTTTCTCTGATTAATAGGTAGCACTTTGGGGATTTTATACCACATTCTCTCCTCTTTGTCAGAAACCTTTATAACCCTTGTAAAGGAATCCTCTTATACTAGTGGAAGAACTGGAATCTGACTGCTTCTATACTCTTTCTGGTGGTGCAAGATTTAAAAGTCATGGACCAAACAATAAAGTCAGGAGAAAAATACTCAAAGGTCAGACCAAGAAGGCCAGCCAAGGCCTTATTTTAACAATTAGCTAGCAATCGACATTGTCTAACAACCATCTAACAATTTTCTTGCTATCCCTAGTTGATTTGCCTAGAAACTATGTTCTTCTCCCAAGTAGACACATGTTAGCCTTTTAAATCTGCAATTGTCTCTGTTTCTCTATGATGGGGCAGCCAGTAGAAGACATATATTGCAGTATGACGCAGACTTGGAGGGTGTGACTCCTTATGTTATTCTTTTATCTCCTCAAGTGTCCAAACTTGAGGAAACTGCTCTATGAGCTATTTAAGGGGGAGCTGCTATATTGGTACTTCAATCCACGGCTTCAGAGTAAAGCCATCATTCCTCCTCCTGACACATCTACGTGTGCCATTGGGATTAAAGATGGTCATCACAGTGTTTCCCAGTTTTGACAATAAGTGTCTTCTAAGGAGGGGGCCGGGGACTACCAGCACATATAAAACTTGGTGCCTAACACAGTGGCCTCCTGCGGAGCAGCCACAGGGCTTGCAGGATCAATATTTCTTAATGGTACCGATGGCTCCAACAATGGTCATAGTGTCTTTAATGAGTTTCCCTGTGGGTGAAGTTACCATGGGTATGACTACTCCTCAGTCTGAGATAAAGTCCACTGTTTAGCCCTCAACATCTCTTTTGACCACAGGCTCCTGAGGGTTGTTCTCAATTGAACCACTTAACTTCAATCTGAGTCTATCTCCCAAGTGGTAGTAGCTTCAACCCACTGTGGGCTCTTCTGTTTCACTATGGCTAGTGCAGGGGCCGTTTTTCCTTTAGGGGTTTTATCTTTGGCCCCTGGTGCTCTCTTCCTGAGCTAGTCATTCTTCTAGTGTCCTTCTTCCTTGCAGTAAGCACATTGGTCCCCCTGTAATAGCCACTGGTGATCTTCCCTTCTTTTAGGTTGCTGGGTGTCTAAATTTTCTCCAATCCCCAATGTGACCACCATCATTGTTATGCTTTTTTTTTCCTCTAATTGCTTTCCCTTTTCTTTATTTACAGCCTCTTCCAAGTTAGCAACCATATTGATGGTGATGTGGATGTCCTGTTCCATATTCATTCTTGTGAACCACTTTAGCTTTTGGAGCTTTCAGTTAACATCTAGTGCCAACTGTTGGGCAAAAGCTGTCGTGACTATTGACCAATACACATGGGCTTATGGTTCAAAATGGGCATCCTATCTTTAAGTGTCACCAAGTTGATCGTGGAATTGGTTTGGGGGATTCATGAGTGACTTCTGAAATTTTGACCAGATTTCTGACTTCACAATCTCCATCCTGAACTCCTCCAGGATGACTTTTCTCATTCTTAGAAAGGCCTCGAGTCCCTCTGGTATGTTGGGGTTAAATTCGGGCCGTTCATTAGGAAGGAAGATATCAGTAAATCACTCCAGATTGTGTGTGTGTGTGTGTGTGTGTGTGTGTGTGTGTGTGTGTGGGTGTGGGTGTGGGTATGTGTATAGCAGTTGCTGCCTACAAGATCATACAGTCTTCATCTGCAGTAATGGAATGGAGGGGGTGGGGCAGTCAGGAGTTGCTGGCAGTTGTTCCAAATAGGGTGGTGGCAATGCATAATGGTGGTCAGAAAGTTGATCACAACTTATGGTTGCTCTGAGTATGGGAGCGTATGATGTCACTAGTTAGGGATATCAATGGTGGTGAATGGCTGATAAACACATGGAACTGGGATTAGTCTGAGAATCCCATCCTTCTGGAGACCTGATGGCCTTGGCGTTTGACACAACAGGAACAAGAGCACTGGATAGCTAGGCACCAGAAGACTCAAGGAATCTGGACCTTAAGACACCTGAGGTGAGAGATGTCCTCTAGTGGTCTGTGGTCAAAGGAGCAAATAGCAGCTTGGGCATGAGCAAGCTCTTGGGTGGCCAGGCATAATATAAACAAACATTGGAGCTTGGGGTTCTGGATTCTGAGGGTGGGGATGGTCACACTCAGGAGGAAGGGTATATAGTGGAAGTTCTGAATCTTGATCTTCTACCTGGAAGATAGGTGACTGTGGCAGGGTTGAAACTATAAAAGATTAGGATAACAGTGAATTCCTAAAGGGCATGGAATTGAACGGGGTGAAGGACCAGACCATAAAAGGTACTGACATAAAGCAACTGGTCAGGTGGCCTCTGTCTTTAGTGAAGACATCCCTAACTCTTTGGATGGTGGCCAGGACGAGGATTCCTTCTGAGGACCAGAAAATGATGAAGGAATGACAGCCAACTTCACAGAAGTACAACAACCTGAAAGCAATTCTTGTGGCTCCACCTCTGAGCCTAATAAAACTAGGTTCCATCTTTCTGTTTAAAGTAGACCTGAGTTTGATCTTTCATTTCTCTGAACTGACTATTTTGTACACTGTCATAGGAAGAGGATCTATATATAAGAACAATATTTACTAAATGAAGTGCTGGCAGGAGATGAAAATTACAGAGAAATAAACTTTGGAAAGGCTCAAAGGCACTCAAACTGGAAGGCAAGCTGCAATGTTAAATCATACTTGGTCACATTCGCCTGCTCACTCCTGGGATACTGAGCTAAATGCTTTGCTTCCACATGGTGCTTGGAGGCCCACAAGGTCACTGGCAGCAGAGAATCTGCTCCGGTTTACAGAGGAATCATTTACCTGACAGTGGGGCGATTTCTTTGCTAAATAACAATCCAATAGGGCATGATTTTGAATTGACAAGCTCCCTGCATAAAGTGATTCATGTTGCCAATGAAATTACCAGGGTGTTGAAAAAAAAAAAAGAATCATAACACACAGATCTCTGGATTACATGCCCATACAATTTTACTACAACAGAACCTTAGACATAAGGTCGAAAATGAATTACAAGGTCTGCTTAATTCACAGTTTCCACTAGGGTCATTGACACAGCTCTCCAAGGACAGTGTGGTTGAATACTGTCCACAGCGACCACATCCACGATGTCATATAATATAGGAGTATACCCAGAAGGCAAATGGAGAGAATCAAGGGTGAAAAAAATGCTGGATTCCACCATGCCATTTCTTCCATCAATGCTAGTAACACAGACCTACGATGACAAACAATGGCAGTGAGTTTGGGGAAGCATGTAACCCACCACAGACGGCCCCCCTCCACACCCCCAGAATCCCGGCTCCAATCAGTAGGTCCCTCACCACATCATGATCTCACACTCTACCTCCCTGACTTTACAACTCATTCCCAGGCTGTCCTAACCAAGGTCATCAGCAGGCTGAACACCTCAAACCCAATGCACTCAAAGTTTCCCCACAATTTCCTCATAGCCAAGACCGTTTTCTGACTGCTGTCCACAACATAGCCTAACATCAAGGAAAGCACACCAATTAGGAATTAAACACACACACAGACACAGGCACATACACACACACACACACACACACACACACACACACACACACACACTACATTATTCTCTGTTTATTTCCTTTTCAATCAGTAAACAAATCCCTTACCCAGGCAGGGGATATATTGCCAAACAAAATCCTGGGCAAGAAAAGGATCAGTAAGGAGGAGAAGCAGCTGCCTACCCATGCCAAGACAACTATGGAGGTGAATTACCTCATCCATGTACTGAGAGTTTAGGGGGCTCACAGAGTGGATATCGATGTTTGAAGTGCCAGGGTTCGTGGAATACTCAACCAGCAGCATGTCTCCTTTGAAAGGCTTGAATGCTAAAACAGCCAAGAAAGTGAGAATTATTAAGTATTTAGAGTCCAGTCACATCACATATCCTAGGTCCTTCCTCACTGCCATATGATGACCAACATTTCTGCATGTAAAGTAATTTTCCAAATACTTAGTCAACTTAAATATCTTCCTACAGGAAGTAAAGGAGAAAGCCCTGTAAACACTGGTTCTTTTACAATGATGTATTCATCAGGCACTGAGAAAAACATGTGTGATGCAAGTATTTTCAAGATAAATCGCTTATACTTATGCAATACTTCATTGATTCGATTCTGAATGTCTCCTGGGGCAGTGGTACAAAGATTAGAATCTCCCCACCCAGAAGTGCAATGGATGGGTTTCCTAATCTCATGCACAATTCTCAGATACATATGAGTTTCTGGTAGCTTTAAGGAACCTTATGTGAAAAAACAAATTTAAAAGATTACACAGTCAATGAAATCAACTGAGCCAGGGAAACCACATGGTCACATGGTGATGGTCTTCACAGAGGACAGGATCTCTAGACAATGTTTAAAATACTGCCTTTTCCCCTGTATTGTACCTTACTTTCAATTTCAAGGCACACTCCCACACTCTTGTGAGCTTAAAACCCAAGTTCAAGACTTATATTTCTTGCTGTTTTTAAAGCTATGACTCCTACCTCCAGAAAACATGTATAACGGGATAAACTTGTCTTTGCTGATATAGACATCTTCTTCAGTTACTGAGGTGACACATCTAATACAAAGTTTTCTGCCAGATTTTGATGGCTCACTCCATTCAGGAAGATCATTCATAGCTTTCACCTATAAGAGCAGACAGTGACTGCTGGGGAAATAAAAATTACACACAGGAGATTGCACCCTTACCACGGATTCCCCATCAAAACCACAGCATTTCCTCCTGGGCATCGAAGGGTGCTGTTATATCCGTATTGAAGTGAATCAAATCTGTAGGTTATGGAGACGTTTTTAAATAAAAAGGAAAACCAGGCCTAAGAACTTGTCAGATACACCAGACCCAGGTAATGTGCAACTCCCTCACTTTAACCTCATAAAGAGGTGTGCACCTATCGCTTTTGGCGGTGGCCCCCCAGTGACCTATTTTCTGACACCTGATGGATTAGTCAAAGATTGACAGCGGCAAGCAAAGAATGGTGCTGGGTCTTCAGCTGAGCTCAGTCCTTGTTGTTCATAAGTCCTACTCACCGCCTTTTTCCAGTCCTGAAGATGACCCCTGTGGCCCTCATTCGGTCAGTCCACCCATGCTTGACCCTGGAGAAAGTCCTGCTCTTTGGCTCTGCATCTGGACATAGATCTGTATCTTTGACGATCCACAACACCTGACTGTACAGGAGCAGTTCCTTCACTACAGTCTGTTTCAGTTTCTAATTTCATCAATGAAGACTCTATGTACATTTTTATCATCCCATTTCTGAATGTTCCCTACAACCTCCTGCAGCCTCTTTAACCCTTTGCATGCATTATGTCACCTGTAGCTTTTGTTCACTTGCGTATTGACTGTGATGTGTTATATGAGAATTAGGAATAGTGATTAAGATTGAAATAAAAGAGCCTGTATAATCTTGCCCAGATTACTAAAGAAACCAGGATTTTCTGGCAAACTGCCACCACCAAAATGACTATGTTTTATCACTTTATTGTTCTTCGACAAATTCTGACACTGTGGGTAAGCATGAGTGTTTACCTATGTTCCTGACAGTGTGCACATATTATAGAATTGATATTTTAAAAACATTTGGAAAACAAAAACCCAGGAGTTTAAAAAAGTTGTGAGAGAGCACATATCTAATTTCCTAGTAAATATACATTTTGTGATTGTGGAAAGATCTATGGTGAATCTATTGTATAAGAAGAGCAAGATGTAAAAATTATAACTATGATTAACATGTTAAAAAATCAAATTAACATTAGGACTCTGCTTCTTTTTTCAATATTACCATGATTTTATAATGTAAATGATAATAATAATAATAATAATAATAATAATAAGAAGAAGAAGAAGAAGAAGAAGAACAATAGTAATAATTGTCTGCTTTACAATACTGGCAAAGGGATCTTCTGTTGCCTGCTATTGACACTCTCAATTGGGATAACATAGTTAAAAATAATTTGACAATATGTAATATGTGAATATGTAAATTGTTGAACTGAGGTGATGCTTACAGAACTGTTAGCCTTCCAAAATTAATAGTAGTATTTAAAAGTTTGATTTATGTGAAATACACATTATTTCAGGGATGGAAAATTAGCTCAGTGTTTAAGAGCACTTGGCGTTGTTGCAAGGGCCCCAGGTTAAATTCACAGCACCTACTTGGAAGCTTACCACCTCTTCTGCCAAGAGATACACATATGGAAGACAGATATATGTACCTGCAGGCAAAACACTCATACACAAAAATAAAGATAACTCTAAAATTTAAAGGAAAAAAGGACATAACTGACAAAAAAATTAAAAGCAAACAAAAAATTAAAGTAAACAAGGACTTTAACTGACATAGAAAAGTTTATAAAAATATACCGTCATACTAATTCTCCTAGTTTGGATGTTGAATAGAAAATAGCTGGTCACTATATGATAGAAATTGCAGGATCATAGCGAATCATCATTTACATGCTGTTGAAATATTAACAGAAGACAAAATATCTAGTAAGCAAAGAAGCATCACTGCATTTAAACATTAGAAAATTAAATCCATTACACTCAGAGAAGTGGGTTGTCAGCTTTGACCATGTACTGACATTGTTGGAATATTTTTTTAAAAAATAGGTTTTCACCATGTAACTCTGGCTGGCGTGGAACTATGTAGTCCAAGCTGGCCTCGAACTCATAGACAGTCACCTGCTTCTGACTCTGGAGTGCTGGGATTAATTCCATGCACCACCATTCTCACCCAATGTAGGATTTCCCTAATAAGCTCAGACATTTGAACACTTGATCCTCAGTGGGAGGCACTGTTAGGGAAGGTTTAGGAGGTGTGAGATTGCTGGAAAAAAATTGAAATTTTAGGGATTAGCAACATTTCTAGTTCTGCCTGTGTGCTCTGTAATTGTATTTGAAGAGGTGAGCACTCAGCTTCCTGCTTCTGTCACCACACCTGCTGCTTTCTCCTATGCCTCTTGGCCATGATGGTCTCTTACTTGTCTAGAACCATAAACACAAACAAACACTCTTCCCTAAGTTGCTCTGGTCATGGCATTTTATCACAGCAACACAACAGCAAGCCATACAGTAAGAGACTCTAGAGAAAATCAGCCATACCTTGATTGCTTTCAGGACATGAGTACCCTGGTTTTCTTCCACAAGTGCAAGGACATTTGTCCCGATTTTCAGAGGTGTGTTGGCATTGTTTGCGTCCATATTGAAGGATATGGATTCATTAATCCAGCCATGGTCCTTACACAGAGAGGTCACAACTCCCTGAATGGACTTAAACTTGGAGTTATCTACGACACAGGTAAAGAAAGGTCACACTGGTTCTTGTCAAATGCAAGCATCCACTACACACAAGTTCTACTCTGAGCACCCGTGTAGATAGGAGCACATAGCATGTCACTTCTGTTATCTAATGGTCACTTCTCTGACCATTAGACAACAGCCATCCCTGCATCCTAAGGTTGTGACTGCTGAAGGGCACCTCCGTGGCATCTATTTCAGCTGTGGGTGACGTGCCCGAGTGAGAATGTAAGCACTGTGCTCAGGAAGCCCCTTTAAACTAGTCTGCTATTACTAGTATACACCGGACTAGACAGCAGCAGCACGTGCAGAGACGTAGCTCTGGATTCTCCAACATCCCTTCTGACAAAGCACTAATAGACACCTGCAGATGGAAGGACACGTTGCCAAATTTTCTGTTGTTCTTCATAAGCCTAATGGGTAAGTAACGTTTGGGGATGTGGCTCCAGTAGCCTGCTGGGAGAGCTGGTCACAGTCCTTTCTGGTGCCCTCCTTACAACCCTGCCTCCTGGCTTCAGATACAAGTGTGCCTGAAAAACAAGGCTAAATTCACTCTCTAAAGACGATGTCCCCCTTCTCATGGGGTAGACAAAGGCAACTTTCAAGATGCGAAGGCAGAGGCAGTCCAGCCCACAGAGACTTGAGTCACATGTTCTGTGAGTCTGTCCAAACACCCTCCCCTCCTGCTTTGGTGTACCCGGAGGAGCAGCTTGGGGCAGAGTTAAGTACTGGCCTAACTTGGAAACTCAGGGACATCCTCATGGTCAACGGCCACCCAGGATGGCGGCAGGTCCCTCTCGGCTATTTGTGACCCACTGCACCTTAAGGTGGATGATAACCTTCATAAGGTTTCTCCTTGAGTGGGAGTGGGGTGATAAGCCGACTCCCAGAGGCGTACCTTGAAACCATTCTTGTGGCGTTTCTTCCGATTCTGTTTTCCTCAGAAATAGTGATGAAATCCAGCGCCAAAGTGTCTGCATACTGCTCTGGGTAAAATCCAAAAGTGAAAAATGATTTCACCCGAACTCCTTTGTATGACTCCCCGGATCTGTCCCCATTCCCGACCTTCTGTGAAATGGCAGTGAATGGCTAAAGAGAGGCTCTCAGGTGGGCCAGGGACCGGGAACCTCCCTGGTTGCTACAAGCTTCCCATAAGGCTCTCTGTTCGGAGCATACAGAGGCTGGGTAAGCCGTCTAGGCCTCCTTGTGGGTCCCCTAACAAGTGGAACAATGACTGTCCGGCCTCCGTTCCCTGCCATTGGATTCCCTCCTCTTTCCTGGGCTGCCTGGTTGTGCCTCCGTGGGACAGAGGATATATCTAGTCCTGCTGGGTCTAAGATGTACCAAGACGGTGGTATCGAAGGGGGGACTCCCTTCTCTGAGGAGAAAGAAGTAAAATGGGGGAGGATTTTGTAAGGCTGGGATGGGGACGAAATGAGGGAAGGGGAGATTGTGATTCGGATGTCAAATGAGGGAAAAATAAACTATTTTTTAAAAAAACTCCTGTCCAGGGAGGGCCTACCTCTTTCCACCCGCCAGCCAAGTAGGCATGTGACCATAGCCAGCCAAAGAGAGCCAATTGTGAGTGCAACGGTCACTGCTTATGTCATTGGCTGTAGCCAATGAGAGGCACCGGGCTGTTGGTTCCGCCCACCCATTATGATGACTCCTCCAGGAAGGTCTCCGGAAAAGCGGCTTTCAGTTGTGCCCTTGGGTATTCAGTTTGGTTTTAAGGGGCTGGCTGTTTTCTACATTTTCATAAGAGAGTCAGGAGTTTGCCTTAGGAGGTGCAGCAGAAACTTGTGTCCCTGCTCTACCTTTAATCCCAGCACTTGGGAAGCAGAGGCAGGCAGATTTCTAAGTTGGAAGCCAACCTGTTCTACAGAGTGAATTCCAGGATAGCCAGGGCTACACAGAGAAAGCCTGTCTCATACAACCAAATTAAACAAACAAACACACAAGCAAATAAATACATAAAAGTAAAAATCCTGCTTAGTGGTGAATATAAGCACTAGCTACTTAGTGGGATTGTTTGAATCAGGGACAGAATGGGGTGTGTGTGTGTGTGTGTGTGTGTGTGTGTGTGTGTGTGTGTCCTCTGTTTTGGGATAGCATTACTATTGTTTAATGTGCATTAATGTTTTGTCTTTCTGTTTTTATGAGGATGTTGGGTTCCCTGGAACTGAAGTTAAAAACATTTTTGATTGGGTTACCTCACTAAGGATGATATTTTCAAGTTCTGACCGTTTGCCTAGGAATTTCGTGAATTCATTGTTTTTAATTGCAGAGTAGTATTCCATTGTGTAAATATACCACATCTTCTGTATCCATTCCTCCATTGAGGGACATCTGGGTTCTTTACAGCTTCTGGCTATTATAAATAAGGCTGCTATGAACATACTGGAGCATGTGTCCTCATTGCATGCAGGTGGTATAGCCGGTTCCTCCAGGAGTATCATGCCCAGTTTTCTGAGGAACCGCCAGACTGCTTTCCAGAGTGGTTGTACCAGCTTGCAATCCCACCAGCAGTGGAGGAGTGTTCCTCTTTCTCCACATCCTGCCAATAAGTGCTGTCTCCTGTGTTTTTGATCTTAGCCATTCTGACTGGTGTGAAATGGAATTTCAGGGTTGTTTTGATTTGCATTTCCCACACATAGTATGCAGTCACTGATAAGGGGATATTAACCCAGAATCTCGAAATACCCTAGACACAATATGCATATCAATAGAGTTCCAAGAAGATGGAAGGAGACCCCTGGTCCTGGAAAGACTGGATGTAGGGGAATGCCGAGACAGAGAAGCGAGAGGGGGTTGAATGGGGTAAAGAGGGAGGGAAGGGGGCTTATGGGACTTTCAGGGAGGGAGGAAACGGGAAAGGGGAAATGATTTTGAATGTAAATAAAAATATAAAAAAAAAACATTTTTGAGTCGTCGTGTGGGTGCTGGGAATCAAACCCAGGTCCTCTTAAGCACTGAGCCATCTCTCCACCTCACTGCGACCTCCGTATTTCATACTAAGACATTGTTTACATGTGGCAGTAAAATTCTACTTTATTTGTAATGTTACCATATGGAGGCTAAAATTAATATTAAGAATATACCTTTTCTTTCTGTCAGGTAACCACAGCCCTACAATAAGTGTTTATTATGGAATTGTTTGATAGTATTTCTACCACTTAAAAAAATAACTTCATTAGCTTGGTTTCTGGTGGCTTGGATTAGAAAGTTCCTTCAAAGGCATCGGGGTACCCTACACATGTCCATGGAGGTTATGCATGGGCTGGAATTGTCCAAAGGATGAAAGAATGAGATGCAAATGAACGAGCAGCTTTTAGTGCTTCTCTGCAACCCTCCAAGTACAGTAGAGAGTCATATTGAAGTGTCTCATCTTCTGACTGCTATCATTCAGCTGCCTGCATTTTTCCCCCACTCCACATTCTGAGCAGAGGAATTCCAGAGGAATTCCAGACCTCAGTGAGCCACACCTCCCCCACCTGGTGGAGCCAAGAAGACACCTATTGTTCTTCAAAGAACTAGCTGCCTGCCTTAGCAGAGCTGTGAGATCAACATCCTCTGAGGAACAGTGGAGCCAAAGCCCCTCTGAGAAGACTTGCAACCCTGGGAGGGAAGGTCACGCCCCCCAAAGCATGTATTGTTGCTCTTTATCCCCAAGTAAAGAGAGGGTTTGTACAGCCATGCATTAATGTCTCTGTGTGTTTTTCTCTCCACCCCGTTGTTTCACTTTCCCAGCTCTTTGTTCACAGAGAATCTGCTCGTGTGCAACTCCCAGGAGGTTTCAAAGTAGAGACCCTGGGTGCTGAAAGTGACAGACACTACCCACAGACCTAGGCTAGTATGAAGTTAGTAGTTGGACTTCCAACTATCCACAACATTCTTCTACTGGACAGACACACTGAGGCAAAATTTCGAGAGCCTCTAATAGACTCCACCAATAGGCCACTGTGCCAAAGTAGCAGAGATGTTCTGTCCACAGCCAGTAATTAGACCTTGAAAATTCCAGTTTCCAGAAAGTAGGTGGCAGTTTTATTTACAATGTGACTGACAGCATGTCATTCATTCCCTTCGGGGTTCTGAAGTAAAGTTAAAGTTAAATGAAATTGTCAAGGATATGCACATCTGTTTTTTAAAAAAGATTTATTTATTATATGTAAATAATTACACTATAGCTGCCTTTAGACACCAAAAGAGGGCATCAGATCTCATTACATATGGTTGTGAGTCACCATGTGGTTGCTGGGAATTGAACTCAGGACCTCTGAAAGAGCAGTTAAGTGCTCTTAAGCACTGAGCCATCTCTCTAGCCCAGGATATGCACATCTAAGGAGTCTCAGTTAAGGTGTGGTTCTAAGTCCATTGACCTATCATTGACCTGGGTTTTACTCTCATCCTGTACAATGATCAAACAAGTTTTTAGAGCTGCAACTTCTCCCTCTGGCTGAGGCCTTTTCCTTCTTCCAGAATGAAATTCCTGAGTAGAAATTTCCACTTTTGTGGGGCCCATTATTTCAGTATTCTGACAGATTGGGAGACACAAGTATGTATGATATCTTCAATGATATCTTCACTTCTGCCAGTCCTGTTACAGATTTGGCATAGGAATACAGAAAAATTGGTCACTCAAGATAAACTCAAGAATAAAACGGAAATAAACGTGATTGCTGCCTACATATTTTGCACCTGTGTCTAATTGTCATACTGTAAACAAAAGCATATGTTATTATTATATACCACATATTCCTTAACATAAAATAATCATATGAAACACGGGCATGTGTCATGGATTTTATAAAGGGAAAATACAGTATTCAATAAAGAATGATGAGGCATAGGTATTTAAATGTGATTGGATCTTTATCTGGTAACAGACACAAAAGTTAAGTTAAAATGAATAAAAGACAAAAATAAAAAGCAAATCTTTAGTTTTAATTTTTAAACTATATGTTATGTGTATGGGTGTTTTGTCTGCATGTATTTAGGCATACCACAAGTGTTCCTGGTGTCTAAAGAGGCCAGAAGAGGGCATCAGATCTCTGTAGACCCTATAGCAAAGAGGGATAATTTTATGTTTCATAGTAATTGTAGTTTTTCTTTATAACACATCCAGATGAATTCTCACCCAATATTCAGAATTAAAGATTGGCTGAAGATGTAGCTCAGTGGCAGAGCACCATGTGACAGCTATGAGGTTCATCTTCAGTGGAGCAAACGAAACAAATAAACAAACAAAAACCAACCAACCCACCAAATAAACAAAAAACCTACCAAACAAACAAAAAACAGCAGTAAGTCTCACAAATGAAATGTTAGTTTGTCCAGATTGCCCAATTAACTCCAAATTGTAAAGTGAGCAAGAAACCCAATTTGCTGTTGTAAGGAAAGAAACAAAACCAGCACTAAGCATTGTAGGAGCCTAAATTTAGGCATGATTAGAGAAACACAAACAAACAGTGGCTACAGCAACAGCACAAACCTTGCACACGGGCTAGAGAGATCGCTCTTTGGTAAAGTGCTTTCCTTACCAAGTATATGGATTTAAGGTGGGGGCCTAGAATACACTTTAAAAATGCAGGCTGCAGCCCAGTGCTGGGTAGGTGGAAACAATTTGCTGACTAACCAGGCTAGTGGAATTGGTGAGCTGGAGGTTCGCAGAGACGATGTCTCGAGATTTAAGTTCAAGTATGATTGAGAAGACAGCAGAGGTCTACTTCTGGCTTTCATATGCACACATATCCTGAAATGTACACACATAAATATGTTTGCATATACACAATTCAAATTCATTTTTCAATTAATAAGAAAACAACATTCCCTATTCCCTCATAGGATATTGAAGCATCTTCAGCACATCATTTTTGCTGAATCAATTTTTAAGATTAAGACAATCCATTAAAAATATGGTAGGTTTTTTTTTTTTTCCTTTTTCTGGAGAGAGACAATATTAGGAGTGTTGTATTTTTATAATCTCCACTACTATATAGTGAAAATAAGCACCAATTGAGAGAAATGATCCAGCATACATTAAAACACACACTGGACAGGGCTGGAAAGATGGCTTAGAAATTGAGGGTACTTGTTGCACTTGGAAAGAACCGAGATGTAGTTCCTAGAACCCACATGGTGGCTCACAAACATTTTTAATTCCAGATGCTGGGGATTTGGTATCCTATTCCAATTTCTAAGAGCACCAGACATGCATCTTGTATAAATACATACATGCAGAAAACACATTAGTTAAATAAATAAAACAAATTAGAACTGCATGCAACAGCCCCTTCTACTGAAACAAAGTAGGAGAGTCTTCATCGGTGTTCATTTTATTTTAACTTTCAAGTTAATATCGCAAACTTTGAAACTGGAAAGCCTCTGCGGAGTCTACTAGTAGTGTCAGCCAGAATACTACCTTTCTTCGCGGCTTTAGAGGAAAGATGACTGATAGAGCCGCTCTCACCCTTAGTACACATGTGCAAACACAGCCAATCAGCAGAGGGCTTGATTGAGACTGTTTTTCTCCTGTCCAAAGCCTGTTACCCAGTATGCTTTGTGGTGGCCAGGACGACGAGTTCCTGAGGAAGCCAAGTTCTCGAGGAAGCCTGGTAGGGAGAACTTTTTGTGGAAGTAGTCAGTGACCTGTTGAGAGATGGTTAATCATGGTTCAGCTGGGGATCCGCGGGGCGGGGTGAGGTGGGTGAGGGTGGAGGGGTGGAGGTGTTACTTCAGGCGTGAGGCGTGAGGCGGTGAAGTGGCCCTCCCTGGACTCCAGACGGTACTGCTTCCCGGTTCACAGTTGACTTTACCCTCTTAGGCCTCTGAGGAGAAAAATGGAGAACTTTGCTAAGGGCGGGAGTTTGAACAAACTAGCACCTAGCAGAAAGCAGGAAGGCCTAGGGAATTGGAGACCCTGAAAGTCTTCTCGGGGCCTGG
Source organism: Tokudaia tokunoshimensis (assembly GCA_036184795.1). Taxonomy (NCBI): domain Eukaryota; kingdom Metazoa; phylum Chordata; class Mammalia; order Rodentia; family Muridae; genus Tokudaia; species Tokudaia tokunoshimensis. The sequence goes on from BTHU01000023.1 coordinate 121,032,959, forward strand.
GATGTGAGGGGCGGGAAAGGACTAGAACTTGTTTTTCTGGGCTGCTGTGGCCCGCCAGGAATTCCTTAGAAACAAACTGAAGAGCGGCCTTCACTTTCCTCTACCTCACGCTGTAAGGCCAGATTTCTGAAATTCCTATCTAAAGGGCCCAAATTGCCTCAAAATCCTGAGGCTCCGCTTAGCCTCAGAAGTGCTGGGATTTCATGTATAATTCAGTCCAGGCTGTTTTTGTTTATGTGTTGTTTTGGTTTAGGGAAGGAAGGTCTAACTCTGTACCTCAGATTTGTCTGAAACCTCACGTGCAACTTGGACTGGCCTTGAAACTAAAGTCCTCAGCCTTGCAAATAGAAACACGCCAGTTTTAGTTTTTATTTGTAAAAATTTGGGGTTTTTTTCATTGTTGAAGATTGAACCAAGAAGCAGCCAGTTTGTCCAGTCAGGCAAACCTTTATATTGTAGATTTGCTTTACATTTCTATTGCTATGAAAAAAAATTGGGGCGCTTGCTTGTGATAATGGCAACTATGATTTTATTTGGACATTGAGATGCAAACGCATTTGCTCAAATTTATCACAAACCTAGCAGAAATGGGACCAGAATGCAGATTCTCCTATGATCAGGTATAAACCCATTTGGAGCCACAGTCGAAGTCATCATATTGTGTGTGTGTGTGTGTGTGTGTGTGTGTGTGTGTGTGTGTGTATGTTTTAAACTGAAAAATGATAAACTCTTAGTCCTATAAACTAAGGAAGCCCCAAATATTTTATTCAATTAAAATTATTCTTTTTTATATGTGTACATATTAAAGTTTAGGTTATTAATGGTTATTTTAGAAACCAACTATTCTGTTTAATATTTAAATACTAAGCTATTTAGTATTAAAGCAGAAGGTAATATAAAAATGGTTTTTTCTTTAAACCCTGCATGCATTTATGAAGTGCTGTTTTTATAAAATTCATTCCTTAATGTTGTTTTATATGTCAATTCTATTAGTTTAAGTGATTTTTTTTTTTGATTCAGATGTCTTAAGGAAATTTCCTTTGATTTTAAATCAGAAAACATAAGTTTCTTTGTGGAACGGCAGCATTCTGAAGATTCTCTGCACCAATGGAGAACTGGTGTTCACCAAGTGATAAACAAGATAGGAATGTTTCAGAAGGGGACATTTTTGAAGGTACCAGATATCCAATGTTGGCCTTTAATGCCATACTTCATTTTTTTTTTCTCAGTTGTCCTTCTGAGGATTGTATCGGAGATCAAAACTCTCATATTATATCTCTTGTCTTTAATCACAACATGTAGACAAATAGTATAACTTAGTATGACCTTGTCCAGAAAGGCTTAAAAACATATCTTCAGAAGATAATTATACATTACTTGATTTTGTTTAACTTTCAGATAAAAAATAGATATGCTTTAAAACCTAATGTTGGCACTGTGCCTGAAAGTTCTTAAAGTATTTCATTAAAATTTGCAAAATAACCTAATTATTTTAACATCTTTTTTTTATTACCAACACAGAACAGAATCCAGTAATGCATGATAATGGGAATGCAAATGCTGAAGAAACCATTGGAGATACACGGTAATATGTTCAAACATATCATTTCTTGTTTAGTTTAGGTACTTCCAGAAAAGTTTAATTGATTGTATAACAAGTAATCTATATTAATAACTGGCATATGATATATATTCCAAAACAAGAATTACAAAAGATGAATCCTTGATTTGAATGATTTTCATGGAGATGTAGTGCTGTGGATCAAACTCTCATCTTCATGCTTGTATAACAAAAGCTGTTCCTTCAAACTGTATCTCCAGCATCCTTAATTTTTAAAACTTTAATTTCTTCACAGATCTCAAGTGAAAAATATTCTGGAAAAATTTGAAGGTACATTTTTGGATATATGATTTATTTAAAACTATATAGTATTAACATAATTTATATAATAAGAAATATTAGTTAATATACTGTGTGAATTCTCAATGACTTATTCCTATTTATAGAATTTTGTAAATATTTATAATTTATTTTATTTTATTTATTAATTTTTATTGGATATTTTCTTTATTTACATTTCTAATGTTAGCCCCCTTTCCCAGTTCCCCCCTCAAAAAACTCCCTATCCCATCAGCCCTCCCCCTGCTTCTATGAGGGTGCTCCCTCACCATCAAACACATTCTCACTGCCCCCCCCCCCCCAGCATTTCCCTACACTGGGGCATCAAGCCTTCACAGGACCAAGGGCCTCTTCTCGCACTGATACTCGACAAGGCCATCCTCTGCTGCATAAGTGGCTGGAGTCATGGGTCACTCCATGTATACTACTTTTTGGTAGTTTAAACCCTGGAGCTCTGGTTGGTTGATATTGTTGTTCTTCCTATGGGGTTGCAAACCCCTTCAGCTCCTTTAGTCCTTTCTCTAAATCCTCCATTGGGGACCCTGTGCTCAGTCCAATGGTTGACTTCGAGCATCTGCCTCTGTACTTATCAGGAACTGGCAGAGCCTCTCAGGAGACAGCCATAACAGACTCCTGTCAGCAAGTACCTTCTTGGCATCCACAATACTGCTGGGGTTTGGTGACTGTATATGGGATAGATACAGAGGTGGAGCAGTCTCTGGATGGTATTTCCTTCAGCCTCTGCTCCCATACTTTGTCTCTATATTTCCTCCTGTGAGTATTTTGTTCCCCCTTCTAAGA